>VMBQ01000403.1:154431-223826 GCA_007657795.1 Dreissena rostriformis | reverse complement strand
ATTGCAAACTGATTCTTATAACTTAAATAAAATAAAAAAAATTACTTATGTGTATTTTATTACATAATAAAATATAAGAATTTAAATTGAAATAGTTGTACATACACATGATATTTCAAATGGCACTGACTAATGTTATGAAGAAATGCCATTTATGATTCCAGCTTCATAAGAATAGCTATACTTTGGATGAATAATTCCCATTCCTTTAAACAAAGACCTATAGAATACATAGGTCTTTGCTTTAAAATATATAATCTAAATCATATTACTGCTGGTTTGATCCGCGGAAATAGCTGAAGCAATTTTTGGACAGTCGGCAAACAAAGCTGCAAAAGAGAGAATTTCCCCATTTGGACCCTCATTCAATAGTGCACAGAGTGCAATAGTCTACACGTTGACAGGTGATTCCATTTGCAAGAGTGATGGGTGGTGATTTTGATAGGATAGTTTTTATTTACACAATACAGCATTTTTTTTGAGAAAAAAAACAAAAACAAAAATAATACACTACATAATAAGAAAACTGAATATAAAGTTAAAACGTTAGAAAAGATAACACGACGTTAATAAAAGAAACATGTATGTTTAGCTGGAAAATTGACCCCCATCTGGGAAAGTGGACGAAACCTTGATTGTGTAAAATAAAAAAAGCATCATTCGTGTGTCATTAGTCAGAACAGTAACATGGATCTTTTAGTGTTATGAAAATGCTTACAGAAAATGTTCAAAGGATTATGAATTGTTTATTTGATGAAATATATCTTGTGCTCTTAAATTACTAAATGTCAGATGTACCATTCTTTATAAGTGACAAGAACTCAAGTGACAGACAATAAAGAAGAAATTTGGATAAAAACAGTTAATTTCTAACCAGCAACGTAGCTGAAATAATTCGCATTCAGAGTCTGCCAAAGCAAAACTCATCAAAAGACTCTATGGTGGCAATTTATATTGACTAACCAGCAACGGAGACGAGCGCTGAAGAAACAGTCTTTGCCGATGGCCCCGGGGTTGTCTCCGTTGCACAGAAGCTGGACTTCATCGCCATCGGACTATCACAGCCCACATCATCGATCCCCAAGGACAATGGAAGTTTCCTTAATGGGCTGGGGAAATCAGCGAGTACATCGTATGACATATCCCATAGGGTCTGAGGGTCTGCAAATAACGATGACCATGAGACAAGGTTGTGTTGGAAAATACAAAGTTGGTGTTGTATATTACACTACACTGCAAGATAACATTTTTCATCAGTTTCGCTGCTAACTGCACTATTTACCGTCTCCGGAGATGGCCGTATCTGCATCCTCGCAGATGCCATGGAAGGAAGAGCTGTGGTCGAAAAGTCCAGCCACGGCCTGCGAGGTCTGGCTCATCTTCGGTAGAGGCGGGCCACCACCTGTCGCCTCTCTGTCTATCTTTCGCAAGCATATGTCTGTCTTTGCGTGTTTCATCTACAGTACAGGACAGTACACAGGTACAGTAAATAAAAAGGTATCAACGTTAAAACAAATTACTTTGGGATACAAATACAATTCAGTTTCTATTAATCATTAGTATTATACCGGTTTCATACCAAATATTTCAGATGTACATTTGATTGAACAAGTGCTTAAATAATCATACGTACAATATTTCTCCACTTTTCCTTTACTTGTTTTAAGGTCCGAGGACCGCTGCCGCAGGCATTTACACTGTTCACTAACGAAAACCACAACTGGTTGACCTTTTGGGCGGCCCCCGGACCAGCGGAAGCGTGGCTACTTCTCATCGTGCTAGCATTTTCCTTCATGAAGTCGACAATTATATCAACTTCTCTAGAAGTGAACATTTTTGACTTAGTGCGTTTTGCTTCATCCGCCATGTTTGTTATGATCTTCTGCTGACAGTTGTGCGCGAAAATGACGTCATAGGCGTGCACCTTGCGGTAATAATTACCGTGGTTAATTTGTTTATTATCGTGGTTAAGTTACCGCGAGGTAAAAAGTTTTGTACAAGCGGATTTACTGCGTGGTAACTTAACCACGATAATTACCGTGGTCATGGTTTTACCGTGGTAATTTTTAACCAGTGTTTATACAATTGGCTGCTGACCGCTATATTTATACTGACCACGCCGGTGATTCTAAGCGATTAACCGATATGAGCATGAATGAATCCTGTCTTTCAACAGATATGCATACGGTACATCCTCCTAATACAACTTCCACTCTTAATTACAGAGCCGCTTAAATTGAACAGACGCATTATCATGCTTACAACTTCACCAGCATGAGTATCTTGTTAACGGCAACGATTGCCATCAAATCACAACAAGGATATGCATGGTTGCATACTGCACAAAATATCATAAAATGACATGCGTGTATTATAATTATAGACATGGCGGACTTGGAAAACATATCGACTCTATTTTTACTATTAACACTTTTTTTCGACAATCACTTAAAGAAAACACGAATTTGCACTCACAGCTTAACGTCAAGTTTCTTTTTCAAAACGACGAGTGGCATTTAACCAACCAATCTGACACAATCATGAAGCTTTAGTAAACATTACTTACATAAATGCCATTATCGTGTCAAATATTGAATTGATGAACAAGCGTCGCAAAAGTTACAAATAAGAACGTAAACATGTGCCGCAATATAACGACAATAGAATGTGAATGTTATAATCCGCTGGTGTAGTGTTATCCTGTGTAAATTACCGTATGAAGGAATAATTAACCATTTGTGTGTGGTATTGCGCATGTCTGCGATTAACAATTGAATACTTAATGGGAAACATTTCTGATGTAAGAACTGATATTATTGAATCGCTCACAATATGCAAAATTCAAAATTGTCGTAAGGACCGAAAACATAATAAAAATTAAGACTTTAGTGTATTCAATTTAAAAGATGGTCAGAATTGTATTGTTAAAACGTTAAGAGATAAATAAGCGTATTTCGCGTGTTGTGTTTTTTTTTCAAATGTATCGGTGCATTGCTAACGTCCCGGAATAATGAATGAGCGATGTGATAATTAAAGGGAAACGCCTGAATATATTACAAAATTATACATGTATCTATAAATAGCTATTTGTATGTATTGCATTAACTTTTGTATATTGTCAATAGCATTTACGATTCAAATGTCCTAATACGCTACGAAATTGGAAAAAAAACATTCACTGTATGATTCCATTTACTATATGTCCTAAATGTCCGAGCGACTCGATATTATGCAAATCAAAACAGATGCTAATGGAATGCGTGTAGATCTGATTATGATAAACAATAATTGTATTCTGTTAAAAAAACAGCATAAATATATATCTCGTTACTAAGTATATACATTCTCGCAGGGCGACGAAATTATCGCATTCAAAAAGATATAACTTATAAGACGAAAGTATCAGTTCTATTCAATTGAATGGTTACAAATACTGTTGTCCGGTTATCAAACATCAACACGACATAAATCATGTGCAGTTAAACCTATTATTCAAACATGAGCAGTAAATTTCAATATGAGTTACATGAATGATGTTTCTAATCTTATTCTTTTCTTTACAGATAGATAAACAAGATATCCGGTCGATGGCACTTGTTTAGATAACAGTTGTCGATCTTATCATCCTATCGCTAATTATCTCGGACGAAATCCATGCATATATATATATAAACATATCTATTGCATTTGCTTGTAACACGGATTGTAAACACACAGCGAGGCTAAAGTGTTATCTGTTCTGGTGAACTCTATGTTCAATGATCATCGTTGTTTGTTGAGTACCCGTGTATATGTTGTGTTATAAAATACAATACAAGTAAGCCACATAATCAATTTAGCTCAGAAAGCTTCAGATAAATATGTACTTGTACATTTGTGTATTACTCAACAAAGTTGTGAACATGTATGTATTTGTTTCGTTTGTCGTTTTAATAATCTGTGTTTATCTAATGTTACAATATTAATTTGTAATGTTATACACCCGCAGTTTTATGTTTATAGTGGATTCAAATAGAATGTGTAAACATGTGTCTATGATTACAATATTGCAGTTTTTAAGTTACTATAATTCACCTGGTGATATGTATGAAAAATATAAAGTAATTAACGTAATTTAAATAATTGGTATGTTCGATGAAGTATTTATGTGTACTCAATACGTATAAGTATGCTTGCACTTGTTTTGAGTATATCACGCATTCTAAGAAGCCCAACCACTGTCTCAATGGCCATTATGGAGATCGAAAGATACATTACGCTTATCGTAAATGTCTTGAATAATGATAAATTAATGCCGGGTTTGAGGCACTTTGTCTTTGAATTACATATGCTTTCTTCCAGCTTGTTTTCCGCTCTGTAAAGCACTTTACTTTACTGCACTATTGTCATAGTCTTACGCGGAATAATCTGTGAAAATCCTAACTGATGCGTTCACGAATTTTAGGGTCCGTTTATATAACCAGGAGTCAGAAATTGTCTCTGTAATTGTTATTAATGTTATTGACAAGCAACCAATGAATACAAATCGCATGCTTAGCTATGTGGATGTTGCTGTGTTTGGAATAATGTATGTTCTGATTAATCAAAAGACGTCGGTTTTCTTTACATGACGTTTGCCAAACCTTAGCGAGGTTTGTAAGAACAATTTTTTTTTTAAATAAGATACGCTTATATAAATGTATTTAAAAGATAATATATGTACACATGTCTTCCCGGTAAGCGCAGTAGTTGCTACTATACGACCTGGTTCAATGCCCACTCCCGGCGCATGTAAAAATAATCACAAAAGATGGCAATTATTTTACCAAATGTAATTGGGGTATCAATTTTGGATTGTTTGAAATTGTTCCAATTTCTAAAGTATACAGTTGATAATGAACTTGGTATTGAAGCTGTTATCGGCATTACGTGTATACATTGATAAATTCCAATATCAATTGAATAAAAACAAAATAAGAATCCGACATTTTTTTATGAGGATATGTTTATTTTGTGTGTAAAATATACATACAAATCCTATAACTGTGTTTATATTATAGCGATTTAAATTGTTTTAATGAAACAATTGTAATTAACAGCCAGTGTTTACTATATCGTTAGTATACAACATGGTATGAATGTAAATTGTTTAGGTTACTTAAGTATTTGTGTCTAGCACCTAGTCATTATCGTATCTTAGTTCTGTACTTTAAACATGTCTAGTGATCGTTTACCGCTTCTTAACAGCTCATTAAGAAAAGTGGCAACTTTGTGGTTTGCTTGTTCTAAAAGAGACCTTAACAACATTAAAATGTAATGTGAACATTTTAATGCAAGTACACAGATCAGAAATCTCTCATTATGCTTCTCGTCAGTTTTCAGATTCCGTATAATCATACTAGCTGCATTAATTTAATAATTTAAAACAAAAAATAACATGGAGCTAAAATAAAGAGTCAATTTAAAGGTACATATAGTCATGTTTCCTGAAAAAAATATAGTCCATGTTACAAAACAGCGTTTATTTTTATTGTTTTAATTGCTTTATACCATTAATTAACTCCGAAGTGTGATTTACTTACTAAATTCTACATTCTTCGAGATTTTGCGAAAGAAATACGCGTTTTAAATGTACAGAATTCCTTTTATAATTTATTTCTTCGTATTGGCTCACATTGATCTAACGGACTTTGAAAATTCGTGTATTTAGGGTTTTCTATTATTCATATTTTGTAAATATGCACAAAATGTAAATAATTCGAAATAACTATATATTTTTTAATAAATTAATTAATTTCGAGTCGCAAAAATGTTATTACAAACGAAAAACGCATTTTCATTTTAACGCCGAATTATCAAATAATCACATTTATCTAGTTGCGAACATTCCTTAAACAAAAACGTACTTATATCGTTTGCTTGAATTTAAATCCTGCTGGCATTACAATCAAACCTTTACGTTTTATATGATACACTCTTTTCTTCGTGCGGAACTGGATCACAATCCCTGCTTAGCTACATACTAAATCATGCTCACGCTCTGGTATTCGGCATGACATTGGTAAGACAGCGTTTTGTTCTCTTATTGCAAATCGGTTATTGGACTTTTTCACGCAGATTGGATAATCATTTACTTCAAGCAAATTGCTTTCCGTTTGAATAAACCGAAGCTCAAACGAATGAATTTGAATTATTCGGAGCTATCCGTTTTATTTTATTTTACATCGTGCCGTCAGTTAAATTGTTAGTGTGTGCAAATTCGTTGGCATGATCCAAGTCAATGCTATGTTATATTGCATTCTAAATTGATGCATTTGACATACAAATGTTCCTGGGTTAGAAATTTCACTTAAGGACAGCTTGAGAGAGCATTATTAGTTCATGATAAAACATCATGGTATTTCATTACATTGGTTGAAAGAAATGAACGTATTGATACCGTTGGAATCTACGCTGAATATAAAATTAATTGTTCAGTCTAGGAAAAGTGTTTTTTCTTAAGAAAACACACGAATATATATTGAACTTATTTCATAAAATGTTGGATTATATTGGAGAATTACATTTATATAAATTTACAACATTAAAAAATATTAATAACTGTCAAGGTGCAACAACTATGATCATAATAAAACACAAAGTGTGCATTTTTACATCTGATGTATACATGAAATTTATATACATTTAGAAGGAAAAAGATAACAGAAATCATATCGTTTTATTGATTACATGCAGTTATAAAAACTATAACCGCAAAGAACCAGACGTCCGATATATTTAAACACAATTGCTTTTGTTGAAAGTAAATTCAAACATATTGTACAATTTACTAATGGTCTCGTGTGAAGCTTTCTTTCGAAATATTTGGACTCATTCAATGTTAGTAAATGGATTGATGTTTATATTGTTTGCGCAAAAACGAATGCAAAAAGAAAATCGGGGAAATGTTATCGCATTTGTCTGTTAAATATACGCCAGAATGTATGCAGCGTCAGTGTAGATTTGTATTTGAACTGTTTCGTTGTTGCCAGAACATGCAAAAACAATACAAATAAGCGTACCTCTAATTAACGCAGACTTAAACTCAAGTTCATTTCGTGAATGAAAATATTAAAAAAATAATAACTTACACTTTATCTTACAATATATAATTGAAGGCAATTGAGGGAAATAATTTTCAATACCAAAATAAAATAAGTGCATCCATAATAATAATAATAATTTGGGATACACCTGTTGAAATAATAATTCACTATTCGTTTTTGACACACATAAAAGCACAAATCATCAACAGAGCGCGTCACAGTAGTAACGAATACTCCAAATGCATCGTGTCGTATTGTGTAATAATAATCATGTACTAAATAATATAAAATGTAAAAGGTATATAATTTTCACCTAAATCTTACACTTCGTTAAAGATATCATAAAGAATATTGCATTCATGTTTCAATGTTGTACCTTGAAAAGTGAAAGAGTGTTTTTCCTGAGATGTTTTTAAGTATCTGGTTTAAGAAATTATAAGTTAAAAAGGGGGCATATCTTTAGCATTTTTCTACATAAGATTATTACGATTTCAATTGCATAATTTCATGTTATAAGACACAATGCATGCATAGTTGAATGTCGACCATTAAAGGGACTATAAACCACGAAAGACGAAAAAAGAAAAGTTCTAAAATACCGTATTTTTTACAATTATTAGTTTGTATTGATTAAAATATCACGACTGGTATATAACATTACTTGAAAAAAGTCGTTTATATATTTTTACTTTATTTTTGTATTTATTTTTTTTACTGGGTATGTATACCAGGTAACTACTAGTAAACTATAACGCACGTAGATTGATCATCATCGTCACGTGGTAAACCCAGGAATGCAAATTGTGCATGCGTAGTGAATTGTATATATTTTATATATAAAATGATCAATCGACTTGCGTTATTTATAGTGTGTATATCGTTATGTCGCCTTTTTTCGCGATGTACTTTCGATTTCACATCGCGAAATTTTATTACCGAACAAACTGAAAATATGAACTTGTTTCAAGTAATGTAATATATCAGTCGTGATATTTTAATCAATATAAACTAATAAATGTAAAAAAAACGGTATTTAAGAACTTTTTCTATTTTCGTTACTCGTGGTTGACAGTCCCTTTAAAGCGTGCAGTAAAGCTTCGTTTATGTCGAAGGAGTGACAGTCATACTTACGGACAGACAGACGGACGGAACGACGGAAGGGCGGACGGACGTACAGACAGATACACACAGACACACACACAGACACAAAGACACACAGGCATACAGACATATTGGCGTTATATATTGATTGACTTGTTTATACAAATAATGGCTAAGTGGGCTGCAATTCGCCTTGCCGGTGTTATATTCCAATAATTTCTGTTTTTTTTTGCGATTATATTGTGGTTTGGTTGTGTTAAAATTGAATGTTTTACTGCATTTATGCTTTGCTTTTCCACTTACCTTTGCAAAAAGTGTAACCTTATGATAAGCAACATGTGGAAAACGGTAGAGAAATGTTCTCTCATTCAAATTCATCAGGAAATCACAAATGCCTATGGAATTATAATTCTAAACGCATTATAGTCTTTTACTCGAAAACGTTTCTTGGCTTTCATTACTTCTTTTCTAATGAGAGTCAGGACTCCGATTGGAAATATTTAAATATTGAATGCAAAATTTTTGGAAGTTGTCATAATAAAGGAATCAAAAACACATATTTAAATTTCTTCTTAATTATTTGTTTCCTTTCTAACAATACATACTAATGAACTCACACGTACATAACTTTTAATATGCGCTAGTTGCATTGAACAATTATTGGTTACTAAAAACTTGGTATCAAGAACGATAGCCGATAGTTGCGAACCATTATTTAATTGAAACAATATCACGTTAAAACGTCAATATAACACTGAATGTAACAATCCGATTATGTGTTGTAATCCTGAATAATTACTGTCTGAAGCACACGTACTACATAAATATAACAGACTCGATTTTTCAGGAATTCGAGTCAAAGAATTGTACGTATACATCTGTGATAGCCACCTTTAATTTAAGAAGGCTTACGCATTATACGACTGCATTACAATTTCTGTAAAGTGAATTCGCGTTGATAAATATCCACACATGTTAAGCGTTGTGGCATCGTATAATGTAAATAAATAATAGTTTATTTTTACATTAATAACAACATATCATCTTATCGTTTTAAGTATGTATGTTCTTTATAAATTTCATGAAACTGTGACTATAAGATTTGATTATTATCATGCACCTATTCATCAATCGGTTGTGGAGGTTAGATAGATAATCTGCTGAGTACTGTTTTGTTACAACAGCTGTCAATCATTTTCCTATCCATAATAAGCTAAACTCGTAAAACCATTCAATATACTACACTGGCATATGTTACATTTTGGAACCTAATAAGCCGGAGCGTAGAAATCAAGCTGACCCATTAAATATCGTTCAAAATCACACACAATACATCAATGTAATTATGTTATCGAAACTCCGATTGGTAGATAAAATAAGTTTACATTGTTTTTACCTACATATTAGACGACGTAGATGCGAATCAGAACGTTAAGCCAACGTTAATAACATGTCAATGATCTTGTCGATATCATTTGCAATAATTGCTGCAGTTTTGTAATAGTTTGTTAACTTTAGTACTTTAGTTTGCAACACGCCATTTAAATACTTGGTGGTTGAGTGTTAACCACTTAAGTTTATATGTTCATGGCGTGAACACTATCAATATCGCATTCGCCTGAACCTAAATCACGTGTAAATGTTAAATCATATATAGGGAAACATATGTTAAAAAATATATAATATGACGGACTTCAAAAGATGTAATTTCTTCATTAAAGCGTTGCAATTTTAAATTCCCAATTGTAGCTTTATCATCTGATACTAATTTTAAAGTACAAATTCCATATTGAGAAACCATCAGTCACCTAAATTGCATACAGTATGTTTTTAGGACAGTCCATTACATTACACAATATGACATTGTGGAAGATAAAAAGGGTCTCATTTTAATAGCAAAATACGAATGTAACATTGTTAACAACGATGTTCTTTGAACATAGTGGTGCCTATAACCTTACCTAGCAAATCATACTAGCGTTATACAATAATCGCGCTTTGAACTATATCGAAATGCCTTGCGTATCACATTTACAACTTTACGGAGGCCGAACAGCTAGTAATCATGTAAAGAGTTTAGTAAACAAGATGTATGCGTCTGTTTTGATAACAGGACGTTGAATAAATACCAGTCAATCAAGATTTTATGTCTGGTTAAATAGGCTTAGTAGTGGTTGGAATCGCAGTTGTTAATATAGACAAGATATTGTAACTGGAGATGGAGTTACCGAGCTTACCTACGTGCATTTCTTACATATTCCTCAATCATACGGGCGACATGATCTGTCTGTTTTTGTGTATGTCTGTCTGTCCATATATCTCGTTGTTTCTATTTCTGTATGTCTGCATGATTGTCTGTAAGAAACGACTCATTACGAACTTATACGTTTGGCAAAGAAAGGCATTCGAACATGTATGTTATGTTCCTGTTTGTCATGTTTTTTCTTTATGCATTCTTTATTGTCGTAAAATATGCTTAAGGAGTTCCCTCGATTGAACTAAAAAAAGCCATACAAATCAATAAACCTGTACTAACATAACAAAGAAAGTAATAAAAATTAAATTAGTTTAACCCGGTACGATAATCTCAATAATTCGCTGCTCTGTTTGATATACTGAATATATTAAAAAATATAAATGCACACGTTACGCATCCATAGTTATATAGTAAGTTCTTGTCGAATATATATTATGTCAACTCACGTGTATGTCAATTTGCATTCATCGTTTCAATACGTTGACTTAAATTGTAATCACTTTTATGTTTTGTATAGTGCTGCTGTAGGAATAGCTATGTATTACAGTTGGTCGCATATCTTAACTTACCAGCTTTTAGATGGTGAGAACAGTTTCCCTCCGAGTTATATATTTGAGATTTTGATATTTCTTTATTCCGTTCCAATAGTCTTGTTTTAAAAGTCTATGTTATCTTTTTTAATAACTCGTATAATTAAAAGCAATATATAATGGATTTGATGGTGTTGAGTTAATTCTAACATGTCAGTCAAATACAACAACAGCATGTTATGATAAAAATGAATTATTATTGGCACAGGACAAGCATCTGACCCAGTGCCTATTAGTTTGGGGATTTTATGGGTCATCAAGATATTAAATCTTTTGATAAATTACTAGATACCCACAGATAAAGGAGTAAAACTTGTGGAAATGTCTATGCAAATCGTATCCATATTACTTCTATAATGATGTAAATTATAACTTTAAGCAGTCAATGGTGTTAATAGACAGCGGCTATTAATATAACATGTGAGGTTACTTGACACTAATTATCTTCTCAAGATTACTAAATCATCCACCAAATGAAATTGTGAAAATAAAAACACAATTCACCATACCATTTGTATGACACAATTTGCTTGGACGCTTTTTAATATTGTTCACAATTAATTTGTAAATATGTCGACTATCGCTCCATTCAATTCAATAGTATGTCGGGTATAAATACATATTATGACAACTGATAGTTTGCTTGATACACACCATGTTCACCCGTAACTTCCACATGACAAAAGTATTTATACTTCGTGGAATGAGTAGGGACTAAATTCAAACGTATTGCGCACTTGATCTAAAGTCGCCTTTTAAGTTTTCTTTTAGAATCTAATTGAATCATTAAATGCTTGCAAATGGATTTATGCTTATATTACTGCCCAAAAAACGAATCATTAATGTCAAAGCAGCAATTACTGGAATTTTAAGAAACTTATAAGCATTCGGCTTGAAAACATAAGGCAGAATGTATGCAGCGCCGANTATATTATTATAACTAGGTAACTTCTTAATAGTACAAATGGGCGTACACACATATTGCTTAACTTGACTTACTCCATTGGGTCGTCAATTTCAGCATGCAACAAGATGTGATTGACGCAAACCTCATCCTAAACATTTAAAAGACTATACATCATCTTTTAGATGGCGGAGTTAATTTTGTTTATATCACAGCTTATCATCAAATTTAGGGACAATGACATATGCAATTAGTTTGTAAAGCAATATGAATGCATGATCAATTCCAATAATTGAACAGGTTCTTTCATGCGAACCAGGGGATTTTATATATTATAATCATATACAGAGATCCCCGTACGTCACTTGTATTAGATGATTCCTGATTCCCTAATTATGCCGATCTCTAAATGGTTACCGTATATGCTTTATGTGCATAATGTATATGTGCATGGCCAGTTGGAGATCACATGTAGTCAATTCAATAATAAAAACCTCATCAAGTCATACAAAGTAGTCTTACAATGAACTATGATAAAGGATTCATCTTCATGGTCCCGATATTTAACTGCCATGATTACCAATAGATAACACTTATCTAAGGTTATTGCTATTAAAACGAAAAAAAAGGTAGAGCCATTATGTTTATTCTAACATAATAATACACGTGTTGCTACAGATCTAAGTGCATACAGATTAAATGTATCACGATAACAACGTCAATGGAAAACTAAATATAATAATCCGATGAGTTACACATTTAATCCTGAGCAATAAGTATCTGAACCAACAGTACCAGATGTATAGAACACTCGATTTTTCCGGAAATTAGATTCTACGAATTATATGGACGAATTTTTAAGATGAAAAATTGATGTAAGTTGATGTCCACACACTCCAATTTCATAACAGGTTTCGAAAGAAATAACTTGGCGTCCTAAATTATTTCGAATTCAGATTTGGACTTTATCTCCACGTTTAAAGCATTTTGGCATTGTACGATGTAGACAAAGAATGATCGATGATCACTATACACACATATTTCACCTGTTCTTTTCAAGTAGGTGGGTTCTTTCTGCATTGCATGAACCTTTAACAATGATCTATGATTATTATCGTGCACTTGTTCAAACATATATTGTACACGGTTTGACATATTTTATGCTGATTAAGAATTGGGTTGTAACAGCTGTCAATCCACTCCCTATGCCTTATAAGCCTAATTTCATTCAGAATTCAACAAATTACACCTGCATATGCTAGAGGTTGGAACCAAATGAATCTGGAGGGTACACATCAAGTCGACCCATCAACAATCGGTTACAAACACACACCATGTCAATTTAATTATCTTATCGAACTTCTATTGATAGACGAAATGATTTATTTGTACCTACATATAAGATGGTAGAGATTCGCATTATAACTATAACTCAAGCGTCATTACATGTCATTGAGCAGGTCGATAGCATTTGATTAAACCGGTGCAGTTTTTGAAGTTATACATGTTTAATTCAGTTTGCAACAAGCCGTTAAGTGTTAAAAACATTTTTTTTTTCTGTTCCCAATTCAACCGCTATTGTATCTATGTGTAAGGAATCATTTGCTAAAACTTTCTTTTATATAAAAGTCTTCTAAAATCTAAAGGTGTTATATCTGCATTATAACGAAGTCAATATGTAATATCTACATTATATCACTGTTATGATGTTATATCTACTTCTACATTATAACGCGTAATATCTACATTAAAACGATGGTATTGTGTCGCTATACCAGCTGATACGAACTTAACACTAAAAATGCCGTATTTAAAAAAAAACATCAGTAAACTAAGTTCAGTTCAATATATTTATTTAAATAACGAATGTATCACAAAAAAATCAACGAAAGACTTATCTGAATAGAATAATTACAAAGAAATATTACCTCGATGTTGATTGACCAAAGGTGTTTGCTATAATCAATCAAATCATATTACCTTTATTAATTAAGCTCTCTTCAAACTTTATCGTATTCCCTTTCATTTCAGATTAACAATGGAAACAGTGCTGTTATAATAAGAGTTTTGTAAACAAGATGTATACGTCTGTTGTGTTAACCGGACGTTGAATAAATGCCAGTTAATCAAGGTGTTGTAGTTTGTTCAATGTGCTATATAGCGCTTGGCATGGATTTGGGCTCTCATTATGCATATCGTAATAGCTCGATTAAAAGGGATTACATACATACTTCCTGTCTAAACAGAGTCTTGAACCAAGTAGCAGTTTGGGTATTTCGTTGCCTCTTATCAAACAGGTTTGTGTGCTTTATTTATAAACCTTATCACGACCCGTGACGATTCTTATGTACTGAAAAGAACGAAATCAAAAAAATCTTAAACATATGTCCGTACTACTATTGTATGTCTGCTTGTCTGATTGTCCGTCTGCCGGTTGAAAATCTCACAAACGCTTCGGACGTAGAGTAAACGCAATTGCAAGTTTTTGTTCATTTGAAATTGTACTTGTGCAATTCTAGCCTCATGCGTTTGAAAAGAAGTGTCGCTTCATTTTGTTTAATTTACGAACTATAGGAACTAATCGGCGCTGTTGACTTACTAAACACAATATTAAATAAACCTGCAAACACATCTCTCGTCTTACACGTGTCAATAGTATAATCAATGATGTGTTCAGTGTGTTGTTATATTAAACATACCTATCACATATGATATTAATTCACACATTTCGCATTCGCAGTGTCATCATTATTGCCTGTCGACATATTTCATTGTTTCACGTCTCCTCTGATAAATTGAAATTAGCATAGGCAAAACTTATAACCTTACGCCCATTAATGAGATCAATAATAAAACCTTGACCACTACACTACTACAATATTAATACTGTTATATGCAACATTATATTAAACCATTTACCAGAGTGTAATAAATAGAGGATATTTGTTGGAATCGGTGGAATATCGATTTTATTTCACGAGGGATCATACAAAACAATATTTTCACGAGTGGCGCAGTTCACGAGTGAATTAAAATCGATATTCCACCGAATCCAACACATTTTCTTTTTATTATATGCTTTTTTTTACCGTTTATTAACATTGTAAAAGAGTTTAACTGGAGAATTTTCGCTGGAAAGATGACGTCATTTCGTCAAACACATGACGTCATTTCACAGTAAAAATAACAGTGAAAAATATCGATATTTTTCACTGTTATTTTTCACTGTTTGAAACAGTGAAATACCACTTTTATTTCACTGATATTTCTCTTTAAACCACCTTAAAGCATATAATAAATAATCACCAGTGTCTCATAAATACCTAGTACAGGCGACGTCATTTCGGAGGTATATGCATACCTGTATACATACAAGTTTTTTTTGTCATTTAGACAATTCTATTTATTGTCACAAAATACAGCACTCATATTCCACTCTGGTTTATGTATCCATTCAAATGAATTGTAACTGCTATGAAACAAACCCATCTTCTTTATAAGCGGTTCTATGTCCAGTAAATAATTTAAGCTTTTATAGAGGTTTCGTAATATGTCATAAGGCTGCGTGAAATTGGCATTTAGCCATTTAAAATGCAAATATTTAATTACTTTTTTACACCTATGTTTCTCTTATTTTAACGAGTATCAGTTTTCTTCAACATACGGACTAGGTTAAATATTTTGGTTTGAACCCTCAGACAGATAAATTAATAAGTTATATAAATGTGTTGAAGTGTGCCTTGTAATAAATATTACGTAACAAACATGTAATTGTCTTTAAACAATTTGAGGTTCGTCGGTAACATTTGTTATGTCACAGTTATGAAAGTCCTGGTGTAAAATGTCAACTTTTCTTTTTTAATAATTTGTTCAATAAAAAACGCGAGATATCTCCCCGAGGACTGAATAACCATTAACGCAATTGATTTCCGGCCGAGTAATTTGTGGCCCAATATATTTCGTGTGTGCTGGTCATGTTATACTATTTTTTTGGCTCAAGTTGATACACATCGGCACTTACAAAATAGCACCCCATGGGATGAACGTGGCAGAGTTATTTCTTCATTGTGGATTATGGCGGAATGTACGCTTAGTTTAAAGACATATTTTTAAAGTATCATTAAGTATGTTATGTTGACTTTATTATCAAAGAAAAGGGTCTTGTTAAATTTATGAGTGTCAACATAGAGTACTAAGTAAATGCTTATTAAAGATAAATTTAACTTGATTTTTTCTGACACAACACGGAACATTTTCAACGACTCATTTTTCGGATCCGTTTATCTAAATCCCATCTTCATTGTATTCAGGTATATGTATAGGTTAATGTTTAAAGGGACTTGTGGACATATCTTCGTATTTTTGAAAATATAATAACTTTAATTTTCAAATCAAACTGTTATATTTATAATATTTTTAAATAATTGAAATAACCATGAACAAATATATTTAGACATGTGCCTACCCAACGGATCTAACCCTGGATCTCTAGAAGCACAATCAAATTCGCTACCATAACACCAGGCAAGCTTTTGCATCACTGACGTAGTTAAAACGCTATGTCGGTAAAACACGTTCTTGGTAAATTATCAGTGAAAAGCGTAACAAAGGCCTTTTGTTAAATTTAACGATACGATTGATGATTATCAATAAACGAACACATTTGAATGAGTTACAAGATTATACAAGGATATTAATCATTATCATTATAAATATCAAGGCTGTAGAGTCATACCTCATACGTCTGTGCAATTTAAAGATACACAAAGATAAAAAAAAAATCTTTTCAGTTTAATGATCTGTCTATAGAGGATTAAAGGACAACATTGAACAAGAAACAACACGAATAATAAACAAAGATTCACGCAGCAAATACAAGACAAGTTTATGGTAACTGACTCAATTATCATTGACCGGACACGCACACCACTTAATAATGAATATAGTAAACATTAAAACTCCAGAACCTCGTCTAGAAAGTCGGGAGCAGAGTTTAAGCATTTTCTAGGTCTCTTTATGTGGGCTTATATTGATTAACTTCATTTTTACTACTCTGTTTCTTTCTTTATTAATGTACCACTCAAATGTGACAAACACAAAAATATACAACAATATTGCTGAATACAGCCTATTCAAAATTGTTTCTTTGTTGGTTGGTACAAAACGGTGTCGTATATGATACGTTATTAAATACTTGTACCACATATTTTACGTTGTAACTTACAATAGAGGTGTATTTGCGTTTCGTTCCAGTATATATCGGGATTGAATTCCCATTGTAAAGTCACGTAACATCAACCTCAGTCCATCATTGTTGGTATTTGTCGGAATGTATTTTCGAAGCGTAGGTTGCGCATCAAAACGAATGGCATCTGCGACAATTTACTTATTATGTTTCACGACATCCCTATTGTTTGCTTGTAGATCGTTTTGAGAACTAGTTTATGGACATGTTGGTATATTACATGCTGTATTTCAGCATTATTCATCGATAAGATTGGTTGTAATCAAACAACTGCCATCATTTATTCCTAAATGTTTTGCAAAAACCCGTTTTTATTTTATGTGAAATCCACGTCGTTTTAATTGCTTTTGTAAATAAACAACGGCTACCTTCACGAACATGTATTGCTTTAACGCATGTCCGTTTCTTTGTATAAGTTATCCACGTCGAGATTTTTGCTTTTGAAAATAAATAAGGCTACCTTCACACAAATGTTTTTCTTTTACGAACATGTAACATGCGTATTTACAGTAATAATGTAAAGCTTCATTTTATCTTCACAATCATAAACCGAAACATGCATATGAACATGGATTATAAAAACATTTACTTATTCATCTTTGAATTGTGACATAAATCAAATGTTGTTTACTTCAATGAAAAGTTCACAATGACCAAATTGACAGGGGTACTCGTATTTGGTGTTGAACCAGAAATTGTGTCTATGTGTCCGTATGAAAAGAATATAGGGGATAACCGAACATAATGCATGTCTGCTGTACATAAATAAATTAAATTATTTACAAACAAACAATTATATAAAAATATAATTTCTTTGATATTTGGGTAAATACTTGTTTAGAACCTTATCCAGACTTTTTATTCATCACCGTTTTGAAAATAATAAATAATAAAAACATAAGACAATCACGTTGTTTTGACGTCTATAAAACTATTGATCGTCTGAAATATCTCCCAACAATTGTAAAGCTATTGGAGATCTTACCTTTTTAAGTTAATGGTGAAACTATTAGTACGGTAATACATTCAGGTTTCATCATCAATTATCATTACTGTCGAGGACAAACAATTCAAAGAGTCAAAGCAAAGACAGACACACACTACAAAACGCCGTTGCTATCAATTTCAGTGACTTTAGAAGAAATTACTTTCATAATAAATGAGATCTTTGCAAGACCGGAAACACACACCAAGTGACTGAAAATGACGGATTGACTCTTAAGCTTACCATCAAATTCCGTATAATGATTGAAGTTGTCTGGGCTGTATTTGTACTTGATTTCTTAACGCGAAAACGTGTTTATGTTTGGAACCTTATAGTCGTTCTAAAATACACAAGTTTGCTCCTTGCTTGGTGGAGATAATAGATCTATAAACGGCATCATTTTCAAGTTTGTCTGTCTAGCTGTCTGTCCGAAGTCATATATTTAAGATCTCCTACATTTTCGACGTAAGACATTGAAACGTATTTGGTTTGTTCCTTATGATATGAACTGTTCTACTTTATTTTAAGTAAAGCAAATTAAATCAAATGTTTAGTTTCGACGGAACGATAGCTTGTTTGTTTACATTCTTGCATATCTTAAAAGCTGTTACTTATTAAAATTAATGTATCGCCAAATTAATGATTGTTTTCATACATTTATTGATTTTAACGCTTATTATGGAAATTGCAACGCGATTCTACCAATGTTAAACCATTGAATACGCGCTTTCAAATATAAAACAAGAATGACGTGGTTGCATTCATTTTCGTCAACACACACTTATTGCACTATATCTCATGGTTAATCTGTTAAATTATAATATGTTGATTTGTGTTACCTTAATCCGTTTGCAGAAGCAACATCACATTTAAAGTACAATAACATACATATATAAACAACAATAACATCTGGAGACTTTACACGCATCCGAAACAAATGTTTAGGTGGTCTTCAAATATGTACAATATAATTTTGCCATCTAAAAAATCGTTGGAAAGCTCGTGATTCCGTGCATATAATACGCTATGAATACATTGGATAATAAAGTCATTATCTGATAAAAATTGACTTTTGTAGACCACAGAGGCAGTCATTTCGGCCGTATTCTTCCAATTTTATTCAAGTTATCCCCCAATTGAAATAATTTGAACAGATTCTCTAGATAATGCTTCATACGAAATATGAAAGTCATTGTCTGTTCAGGCAAGAGAATATGAACACGTTTTCCATATGTAAGGCTATGTTAAACTGGCGATCATAGGAGTGAAGCCGTTTTTCACCTCTAGGGCATGATGGGATACACTTGTGTAGAGCACATCTTTATGATGCTACCTAATATAAAATACTTGGTCTTTTCTGTATATAAGTCTTTGTTTAACTGGTTAATACATAATAAATACCAAACCTTTGTGTCTTCAAGTTTCAGAAAAGAAAGTTTTCAAAGTGTTCATTATATACATATATGTAAACCAAGGCAGGGTCAATTCGTACCCCAGGGTGGGGGGAGTTTTAATAATTATTTTAGAAGCCAACAAAACGATGCTATACTTCAAATTTTAAACCTCTGAGCCTTGGAGTTTAAGAGAAGAAGACTTTCTTACCTTTTCATTTTTCGAACGATGTGTTGTCTCCTTGACCGGAACCATTTGCATCGACCGTTTTAAAGAGTATAACATAAGAAACATGCTTGTAAAATGTCAAATGTGGTCCAGTGGTTGAGGAGAAGATGTTGTTTGAAGAAAAGGTGTACGAATGTTTGCATGGACACAAGAACAATTGGACGGACAAGGGGCATTACAGTATTCTAGTATCTGACCGCGATCACGTTATGATCAGGCGAGCTCAACATAATCAATTTATTATTCATTGGCTCATCACGTATTTCCTCAATACGTTCAATACTTGCAAGTGTGTGTCAGAAAATAAATAATACACACAAGGCGCAATTCATGTTATCAATTACCAACGAGACTGTATCTAAAGTAAATTATGACATCTTTTCTTGAACGTAGACACATCCCATATGTTTTGACAATTCAGTATTACATCTTAAACTAAACTCTTTTGTTTAATGAATACAAATCCGACCGTTGAGAAAATGTCGAAAATTCTATATAAAATAGAAACCGCAAGGTAAAGAGAATTGGTATTTTGCTTGTAGCACATGACGGTCCTAGTCATTTTGTCTATTGGTAGGGCCATGAGCAGCCAATACAATTCACGTTTTAAATCCGGGTTGCACTAATTGTTATCTAAAATGGCGCTGGAATGTTCATTTCTTAACCCAATTACTACGCATTAATCAAAACATAGTTCGAGTATTAGAACATTAAAAAGAAAGAAACTTAGTTTGATTTCGGGGCATTACAGAAAATGTTTTATATTGAATTATAGAGTGTGGCCTTTGACAAGGATTGTTCAAATTATGACCCTATATACGAAACTGACCACGCTTAATTACACAAGTTAGCGATAAATGCATACTATAGAACATGTACATAATAATTATTACAACTTTGTTCAAACATTTTGGAACTGTCGATGCAAAGCATTTGGTGACTTTTAACCGATTAAAGGACAGGCCGAACCTCACACTTACCCCTGAATAAAACACAACTTACACATCAAACTTGCCGTATACAAAAGAAACGAAATGTCTACCATTTCTTTGACTGTCATATTTTAATAAGCGATTCCGTTTTAGCAATCACTATTTATTTTCGGGAAACGTATACATTTTCAATTAAATCCAAAATAGATATATATATATGTGTGGTGTAGGAATAATATTCGAACATATTGCGTATGACAAAAAAAAACTAAAACCTCCTTCAATGTTTATTTACGAAGGTAATGTTTAATCCATTAGCATAAGGTTAATAAATGGGTTATGTTTTTTAAATGTCTTTAAACGAAAGCTATACGTAAACATGAAGCACGAATTGGCTATACCTCAAACCATATTGCATCGTTTAAAGAGCGCATTTCACAGAGGCTAGCTGACGTTTACAGGTACATTTTATATTTTATTGATGAAAATAAAACACATGTTTTTAATTGAACCTCACACGATCACACATATTCAAACATAAACAAAGGAAACCTCCTGTTTAATCAAACGAGAATTCGTATAAACTACTGTGGTGTTTTATTTAAAGCAAGTGACACTATTTTACATTAAGAAAAGAACAAAGCGCTGTTAATCCTAAATGATATAATAATTTTGAATATTTGTGATGTTTGCGTTAATATTGCTGACAAAAAATCATTAACATTTCAGAACCATATCCTCATCAAACGCAAGCTTTTGAGCGGAAACAGTTTTTCAATTTTTACAAAACAGTGACCTTGATCAATACTACATACGCATGTAACCTAACTACCGGTACATACCAACTTTCGGCACAATATCACCACCATAACTCAAGCTATTGGGCAGACATCTTTCTTATAGTTTTAGTTACACTGATCTTGTTTGCCGATTGGAACTAAATAACTCATAAGCTAGGTCTGCATATTTTCCGATTGGAACTAAATAACTCTTAAGCTATGTCTGCATAATATTAACCAACAAACACAAATTAAGCGGAATACCTAAATCCAAACTGAAGTTATAAATCGGAAACCATATGTCTCTTTCAAGTGCTACTGTGACCTTCAAGACTTGGCCCAAATGCAATCCTAAGCTAGGTCTGCAGGTCACGATGCAAACGTTATAACAAAGGACGACATCCAAACGTGTAGACTTGTCCAAAGTCTACTTTGGTCCTAATCTGCAAATGAAGATAATTGCTGAGTAAATTAAGAGCTTTATTATTAAGCAAAAAAGCATTTTGCACACATCTTTGAAATCCAAATACTAATATTTTATGTTCCGCAGTCGTGGTGCGCTTAGTATTATTTAAGCCAACAACTTAAGAACATGTTCAACAAAAGCAAATTATCGCATCTATTACTTCGAAATTAAAACGCAAACGCGTTAAATAATGTGTTTCAAAAACTGTATCTCTTGCGTCATCTTCGTAACCCAAAGTATATATTACGTTAATGCTGAATACTATCAAGAAGTATTGCGGTCTATGGAGAACGTGGGTTCCAACGATTCACGAGTCTTTAAACCCAGATAACCCAGCTAAGACTGAAAACTCCATGTGTATGTTTTAGTAATGTGATATTATAATGGATACATGCGAACATCATTGATTTCAGGTAGGTATGATATATAACATTGATGTTTAGGTTTATTCGGTATAAAGTTAATAACTTTGATACAATATTTATAAAAAAGACCAGTTGTTCGGAAACAAAGGTATTTCCAGATTGTTCAAACATTTTGCTGTTTTCGTGATGACAATGTAAATATTGGTTTCAGATTTTACGTCTGAAACGAAATATAATGGTTTAACAAAAACTATGTTGTTATACTTGGAAATCGTTTCTGTTTCAAAAACATTAGATATTGGTTTAACAAAATTGATATTGAACGCGCCTACGTATCAAATAAGACGATATAACAATTATCAATTCATATTTTTGTTTTACTTTCTAGTAATGCCACCAGGATTACACGAGTTAGTCTGACAAGTGTTTAAGATCCGTTTTATCTCTTGTTATACCATATTTAAGATGGCGAAATGTAGTCCAATCTTTGCGAGGGTATGCGTTTGTTTTTCAAATAATTATAAACAGAATTAAATATAATTAGAAAAAGTATCCAAATGTAAAGATTTTACTTCATTAAATGATTTGCTTGCGAATTCGAACCGCTTCTCAAACGCATTACACAATTTTGGCATGACAATGAGTTTATGTCAAAAGAAGTTAGATTTTAGCAACAGCGCAAATCATGTTGATCCGCATAAAAAAATCAAATTATTAGTTTAAAATAAACGGGATTATCGTTAAGTTCATCATGTCTGGCGCATCAGGCGTATCATAACCATTCGTGAAAAAGTTGAATTCTTGAAGACTGATTTCGAAGTTACATACGCATGTAATAAAACGTGCCAGTTCAATACACGTAAATAGATTTTATAAAATACTGTTAATGGTATTAGTTATGTCACACACTGTTGAAAGAACTCATCTTTAAACAAAAGCACGTGATTTAACGCAATTGAATATTTGATTGGTTGTANAAATGATAATTGGTCCAAACCATCAACAAAAAGAAACATATAAAAAAAAACGAATTTATTTTGAGTAAAAATATAGACGTCAATAGTTATTTCACGTGAGCATCTTTCAGAACAACACGGCTAAGTATGCAATACACCATAAGAATACGGTTCTGATTGAATGGTTTACTTGAAGCACTCCATACATATAAACCAGGCGTTCAACGAATGTTTCTATTATCCGTTAAATCCAAACCTAAATCTTGACGTTTACAAATTATTATGTACACGATTAGGTGATTAGTGAAACACTTGCATGCCGTACATTTTTTCATGTAGGTCTTGTATGATTCGTATTATCGGTTTACCATGTATCTAGCCATATGTCAGACATATTCTATGCTAAAAAGATATGCGTTTAACTTAAAATGTCAGTTTGTATCATTTTCCTTATCGTCTTGTAGCATTATTTTTCCCTAACAATACAAACATCGAACGCACAATAAAACAGTGATTTAGTTGTTTATTAGTATAAACCTTGCATCTTGTATCGAATATAGCATTTCTGGAAAAGTCAAAAGTTATATTATATGAACAAGTGGACAAGAAAGGCGTGTATGCCATTTGATCTTCACACCCATTGTTGGTGTATACGATGGTTTGTCAGTCTTACGAACATAATAGTCATGTAAACATTAATTTCCAACAAACATTTCTACGAAAGTTCGTAATATCTGATCTCAAGAATCGATTTCATTCAAGTGTGAAGAATTATCTGGTCTTAGTTAACAAAGCATGAATAACCGTTAATAAGAATAGGAAATACATGCTGTGTATAACGTGTGTTGAAAATGCGTACTACTAGATAGATTTACGACTCAAATAATATTTAATAGACAACAATTTGCTATAAATAAATTTAAGGAACATGTTTCAGTTCATTTTAAACAATCAAGTGACTTTACATATGAATTCATGCAGCATCAAACACATTTAAGAAGGCTTTAAAGTATTGTCAATTCCAGAAAATTTGAAACTTATTAATACAACACATTATATTAAATTAATCTTAAGATCAAAGTTAAAAACAATCAGCTTACTGCAATCAAAGCATACATCTTCTACAATGCCGACACCGACGCACCTGATACACATGATATGTACTTGAACTTACATCAGTCTTACAAATTTAGAATTGTTTATCGAAGTTGCCCTGTTTACTGTAGATATCAGAAAGTACCACATCTAGTGTAGCGCAAATGACGTTTAGACTATAACAGTTAGTTTGTTCCTGGGTTTAAAATAAAATGGATATACAAACAGGTCTAGTTATGCGTTAACTTGAGTATTGAAATGAATCGTTAAACACATATTGCAACTCATCGAGGTTTTCATCATAATGAAGCATTCTTAACTAGGATAAACAGCCACTTTTTCAAAGAAAATAACTGGCACGCAAAGACGAAGCCATTTAAATTAATATTAGTTACTCAATTACATCTTTTTGTGAAGGAACAGACACGCCATTTACTGACAATGACGGATTGCGTCGATAGCTCTTGGATTAAATCAAGTCTCATATAATGACTTCTGCTGTCTGAGTGGTGTATAAAATTCAACACACGCTTGAGGAACCCAATAATCGTAATTTAATACAATTCGTGCATGTGTCAAGTAACTGTCCAGTCATTGAAAACACCCGATGCGTATGAATTACTTATAAAATGAGTATCAGTAAAGATGTAACATTAGACCAAATACGCCATATGTGTAACTGCAGTTTAGAGTTTTTTTTATTAAATGTTTAATTAATTGCACTAAAGTAGATTTTTCAACTGAACCTCGCACGAAGACATATATACAAAGTAAAAATCATTTTCGATAGCAATTTAAAGGTCTTTAAATCTGCCTGCAGAAATTGTACGGCAAGTAACCTATTAAAAATTAAAACATTAAAACAAGCATAGGACAAGCATTACTTACGTGTACTTGACACATGCATGATATAAAAACAAATTCTCCTCCGGAATGTGTATATATATATATATATAACTGTATTTTCCTTATATATATATATAACTGTATTTTTCTACATTTAAATCTTTAAATTTAAATAAGGTTTTTTTCGGTGACTAAAATTAGTCTCCATAATTATTGTCTTAAACAATATGTGTTTTTGTTTGCCAATAACCAGAGAGTGTTATTAATATTGATTATTAATTAATTGATGGATGTTCGTGTAAGTGTGTTTATTTGTAACCATACATATGCTTTGATTAAATAAATATAATTTAAACCAACCACTTGTGTTTAATTATCGACTAGATTAATTAATAAATGGGTCGCTGCGCGTAAAAATATTATCTTGCATATCTACCTTTCACTTTGATGAAATTCAGTATTTCACGGTTCAAAACAATTACTTGAGAACTGAGAAATGTGGAAATAATTCTTCGTTTTTTACCTGAAACTTGCTACAGGCGTTATTTATCGTGCGATTAATCAGATACGTATTGATGCATTTAATTCACGTAAATAATACACATTGCAAAACGTTGTATACTAATAAGGTTCAATACCTTTTGAATTACATTAATTTTATCTGGGAAAAAAAGCTTTTCAGTGCAAACAAACGATAAAATGACAATATACATTAATACATGTAGTTGAGTATGTTACTATTTTTAAAAAATACATTATGTAGATAAATATATTTCAAGACAATGTTCAAATTAAGGCAAAGAAAAAATAGCATCTTTCAAAATCTACTTCTGCATCGAACCTCAAAAGTGTCATTATAATCCAGGTTACCCAAAGCAAAGTCTGAGAATTTCAAGTTTATGAAAATATAAGCTTGTCCACTTCTCGCCTCTTCTAGCTGGAGTAGATTGTATAAACGCTTCTATAATAATACATTTCACAAGTGAAATGTGTATAGTGTCGATCGAAATTTCCTTACGGTGTATATGTTACGAAAGGTGTGTATGCTTCGCCCCCTGAAGATAACTATGGAAACAATAGTTGTACGCAAATGTGCGTATATCACCTTCAACATATTCTTTATTTAGAAAACTGATTGAGTGAATGTTCCAAACCCATTCTGTATTAAAATTGATACTGAAAGCTAACTATCCTATTACAAACACTACCAAAATACGAAATTCTACAGAACATTTGGTATATCTGTGTTAATTTTATTATATAATGCAATTAAATTATTAGTAAAATAATGTTTACTAATAGTATATGTTTCTACTTAACACTGCTCGTACTTGCTATGTGATTTCCAGCAAAAGTACAGAAAGGAAATGTCATCATTAGCTTGACAATAACATGTACTTAACACGGGTCGTTTTTCGTTGAATGCCATTTACATGACTTCGATGCGAACCGCCTCTCGTGATGCTTTCTTGGCCCCCGTGTATTTTGCAAAATTGTGTTGTTTTCGTTCTGACAATTTGAATATTGGTCTTTGGCTTTTACGTCAGAAACAAAATACAACTTTCCATAATTCATTTAAGTTGACAAAACGAAACTACATGCCGATGAATAACAAAGGCAAACTACCAAGAAGTAATTCATCTGGTTAATTTTCTTTAAATATCCACATGGATTCAACCATTTAAACAATATTAATGGGATTCATGTAAGCAGCTCTTAAGTTGGCAAGAAATAGCATACAAACTATATAAGTACATAATTGTTTATTTGAAAAAATTTCATTGTTTGTTTACAAGAGTAACCAAATGCAGTAAAACGAATTCGACACATAACAATTCATGACACCGAATGCCAGATTATTTTGAATCGTATATGTATAATCATAACTAAAGAATGTAAAACAAAATTTAAAAACACAAATCAATGTTATAAAACCTGTATGTGGGTTTGATAATGTTAAACTTGGCGATACTTTTAAAACATTATATGTATTGTTTGAGAACTCGTATTCAAAACAAGCAAGACATGGTTGAACACCCTTGAATAAGTGTGTGGCTTTTGAACTCAATTGTTCTCATCTAAAGAATGGTCTTCACCTTACAAACTAGTTAGTTGATTCCCTGGATGTTTTTGCATACCCCTTCGATAGGTAGTGCGAATGTGAGAATCTTATTAAAATCTTTACTCCCTGCCACAGTTATAGAATGAACAATATTTCATAAAATAAATATCGTAGAATAACATCTGTTCCAACAGACGCATTGGTGTCATTTTCGAGTTTAACATGGGAATATATTTGACGGCCTTCACTTTTGTTCTTTTAATTGTTTATTTTTTCAATAATATCAAGCTTAAGTATGTATTGACCTTTTTGCACTATGTTATTTCTCGAAACTATTTTTAAATTCATTCTCACGTGTTAAAAGTCACCATCCTTTGGCCACCATATCTATAACACTATTCGGATAAATATTGTTTGCAGAGATGCGGCAGAATGTCTACTAATACAGTTAACGGTGTTTTTTGATCGCACCAAATAAAAGTATGCAAATGCTTATAAATAAATATAAAATACAATCAAAGGTAGGTTCGTTGGGTTTAAAAAAGGCCTTATTGAACAATGTTTTAAAATGATTAATTTTCATTCAAAGTTCATGTATTAACATTATTCAGTGAACAAGTATTTGGGCATAACGAACGCACTCTTAGAGTAATGGTAATTGGAGATTTATTCATTTTGTCTACAATAAATAAGTAAAGTACTTATGGCTTCGAGGAAGCCATTATTCCTTATTGGAGATCACAATTAAACAGAGCATTAAAACTGATGTTTCTCATATCCAATGTTTCTCAGAATCAAACGTATTCGTCTAACAAGCCAAGGTTAGATACACCAACGCATGTACTTGTATAATTCTTTACACTGATTTACAAGACACAGACGTACTATAACAAACATAACTGAAGCCAGCAAAATAATGCGATATATATTCAACGGAAACAATTTACTCGCATAAGTCGGAAACAGCAAAATAAATAGAAAAACGAATGCAATAAAGACAGTATATGAAAACAGTATGTAAACAGTGCACTATATAAGTGGCCCTCTTCTATCATGGTAAATACATAAGCTGAATTTATATATAACTTACAACTGTGATATATAACTCGATTGTTGAATATTTAGATTTATGTTCTTGTTGTTTAATTGAACTGTTAAGTATTGGGTTGAATGCATGGAAGTAAACAAAGAGAGGGAATCGTCAAAACGTGGTAAACTTTACATAACGGTTGGATTTAATCAAGCGAGAAAATGCTTTAAAATGTTTGGAAAGTACTCGGAGAAAATTGGAGAAAGAAGTTTCCGTACATCAACAGGAAATAGGCTTTGAAACACGAGTGGCGGTTGCTGGACAGGGAAACAGTAAAAACGACGGTCATTACTAAGACAGTACGACTAGACTCTGTGACTCCCACGAATACAGGAAGTAACTGTTTCAATGCAATATACGTTGTAACAAATCACTTGTCTATAAGCCCAAAGAAAANTTTAAAAAAAGGCCTTATTGAACAATGTTTTAAAATGATTAAGTTTCAATCAAAGTTCATGTATTAAAATTATTCAGTGAACAAGTATTTGGGCATAACAAACGCACTCTTAGAGTAATGGTAATTGGAGATTTATTCATTTTGTCTACAATAAATAAGTAAAGTACTTATGGTTGAATTATTGCTGCGAGGAAGCCGTTTTTCCTTATTGGAGATCACAATTAAACAGAGCATTAAAACTGATGTTTCTCATATCCAATGTTTCTCAGAATCAAACGTATTCGTCTAACAAGCCAAGGTTAGCTACACCAACGCATGTACTTGTAGAATTCTTTACAATGATTTACAAGACACAGACGTACTATAACAAACATAACTGAAGCCAGCAAAATAATGCGATATATATTCAACGGAAACAATTTACTCGCATAAGTCGGAAACAGCAAAATAAATAGAAAAACAAATGCAATAAAGACAGTACATGCACTTTTGACTTGATATTCTTCTCAAATATTAAAATATCCGTAATGTAAATTACAAACATACGTTGGTTTAAATATAATTATTAAAACAAAACAAATATACATACATGCTTCACAAAACCATTATAAAATAAATATTGCAATATTAACGAATCATAAAATGACATTGATCCGACTAAGACATTGCATACATTTGACAGAATTGAGAAAAAAGCCCGAAGCGTAAACAGTGCACTATATAAGTGGCCATCTTCTATCATGGTAAATACATAAGCTGAATTTATATATAACTTACAACTGTGGTATATAACTCGATCGTTGAATATTTAGATTTATGTTCTAGTTGTTTAATTTAACTTTTAACTATTGGGTTGAATGCATTGAAGTAAACAAAGAGAGCGAATCGTCAAAACGTGGTAAACTACACATAACGGTTGGATTTTATCAAGCGAGAAAATGCTTTAAAATGTTTGGAAAGTACTAAGAGAAAATTGGAGAAAGAAGTTTCCGTACATCATCAGGAATTAGGCTTTGAAACACGAGCGGCGGTTGCTGGACAGGGAAACAGTAAAAACGACGGTCATTACTAAGACAGTACGACTAGACTCTGTGACTCCCACGAATACAGGAAGTAACTGTTTCAATGCGATATACGTTGTTACAAATGACTTGTCTATAAGACCAAAGAAAAGACGTCACACTGTGATCGGTGTGAGCGAATGCGCATATCCTAGCGTAATAGTTTTTCTTTATTGAACATAGTCATGACATATTTATTTGACAATTATATAGAAGGAGGGTTCGATATAAATTGCATATTTAGCTGAACCCCATATCACACCATTAAAATTGACATTCTTATTTAATTTATAAACAAATGATAATTATATGATACACTTGTTGTATCTATAGAATTGCGTGTAGTGTGAATACATATATAACTAAGTATAATAAATAAGGGTGATATAAATTTAACGTCCTATCTGTCAAAATTAGCTCTTTAAAAAATGCCATGCTAATGAATCTGTGTGATTGATCATTGATTCGTTAAAAATGATAACCAACTTGTTCTTTTCATCAAACACTTCTCTTTTGAGAGCACTTACAATTTCAATTACACGGTTGTTTCTTCATGACATCTATTCAAGTTTAAACGATATGTTCGTTTATTGTTCATTGTACTTTAACTTATGTAGCAACCAAACCCGCAACAATACTTTTATATTGTGAACGCTTTCGTACGACCTTCTTGCGATAGTATGATAACTGGAAACAATAATATAACTCGAGATATGAATATTATATCTTTAATTTCAAGCACATCATTATAAGTGGGAGAATCATTCCCACACCGAATGAACCTTTAATTTGCACATTGAACATGCAATAAGGGTATAGCATCAATTTCATCTTAAACTACACGTGTACTTTATAATCGGTTTCATGTTCATTTTGATTTAGTAAATGCATTGTTCTAAACTAAACAAAACAGTACATGTGTATACTGTCAATTGTTTATATTTTAATTAACGCAATGACAATAACACCACAACGAAATATTAACTCATGATATGAATTTTTCCTCTCGAAATCCACAAGTAATAAAGGGTATGCCGTTTATATACGGCCAAAGACACACAAACATGTAACACTGATTGCGCGGTTTGCGGTCACGTGATGTGTTATGTCTCCTAATTTAACTTGAGGTGTTCTGAGTTATTTCTCAGAAAAGACAAATACGGACCGGAACAATTTATTCTCCGTGATCGAGGTAATTAATACCATTCGAAAATAATGTATATTATAACTGCTTGCAAGCAATACTAACGTGTTGGACTGAAATGTGATTAGTTCATGGTCGAATAATCTTTGGAAAACACATATATTTCTAACTAATCTATCGCCATTGAAACAAAAAAATACAACTGACATTTAATTGTTTTTTGGTATATTTTAGTGCACCTCGACCTTCACTAACATGTTCCAAAGCTTGGTCCTATTCCAGGTACAACAGTTACGCAAACATTTTTTTCGTTTAGATATTGTTACCCCTACGTCTGAACAGATTTTCAAACAACAAGTGTCTATGATCCTGGTTATCCATAGCTAATCCTGTGTATCCCGAATTTATTAACAAGAATAACATTGAAGCGTTACAAAGGATATATGCGGATTCCAATAATTGAAAATACTTGGTCGGTCATATGTTCGTCCATAAATTCCTTATAGGTACTATTTACACAATTTATAATAACATACTTCTTGGAGATCAGAGGTTTAACCTTTCACACTGAGTGAAACGATATATATCACATTAATTAATTTTTTCTTGCAGTTTAATCGTTATAAACCGGGAATCACAAACACATGTCTAACTAGAAATGGCGCGGCAGAGGCCGACGCGTATCCCCACACCGANCAGCACGTGTCTATGATCCTGGTTATCCATAGCTAATCCTGTGTATCCCGAATTTATTAACAAGAATAACATTGAAGCGTTACAAAGGATATATGCGGATTCCACTCATTGAAAATACTTGGTCGGTCATATGTTCGCCCATTCATTCCTTATAAGTACTATTTACACAATTTATAATAACATACTTCTTGGAAATCAGAGGTTTAACCTTTCACCCTGAGTGAAACGATATATATCACATTAATTCATTTTTTCTTGCAGTTAAATCTTTATAAACCGGGAATCACAAACACATGTCTAAAAAGTAAAATTAAAACAACACACATGTGTGCTTCAACAGTATCAGAGTGTAAAATACCAGTTGAATCAGATTATAATCTATGATCAACGTCATGCGAAAATTGGTCTTATGTAATATGCGGCAATTGTAGCTTCAAAACTACCTGCGCAACCACGCAGTCTGGTCCGGAGCCACGCAATGTATCATGGTCTCTTTAGCGGACATGGTAGCTCCTGAACAGGCTCTGCGGATGCTACGTTTGCCGTATATAGCATAATACCCATTTTCGCATGATGGGGCTCATATGATTGTCAATGTTGTGAGTGTGTATGCCCCACAAAAGCGGATGGCCTTAAGCATTCTAAGTCTTTTTAAAGTATTTGTTACCTTGTAGCTTATTTCCCAGCTGAAGATATCTAATGTCTTCAAGGAAGGACACAACGATCTCAGATAATGTGGACCATAACTTATATATATAATATAATGTCAGCTAAAGCCTGTGTAAATGCTCTCAAATTCATGCATATGGCTAAAAGAAATAAAGATACGGCCGTATGCCAAGCGTGAGCGACTACTTAAACGCGTTTTAGAAAAGATATCGGCTCTTGAAAACGCATAGCATCGTTTCGACAATGATTAATGACATCTGTGTTACGAGGTAACTTTTCGAACTTGTAAAAAACACTTGTAATCAACTTGAATACAATTTAGAAACTCCTGTGCACATAAATCACAATCGATATTTTAAGGCATGCACTACTTACCCCAAATGTAGTTTATGTATCGTCAAACTTGAATATCTCAGTTATAAGTTAAGATATTCATTAAGAATTGTAGATTTGATCATTTGACTACATTCTGCACCGAATGTAGTCAGCACCAGCTAACGATAAAACAAGTTATCCTTGACGATCGAACGCTTAAGCTAGTGGGGTAGGTAGCATGCAATTTGCAAAACTGCGCGTTTGCGCTTCGGAATATTCATATGAGCCATTCATGTTTTTAAAAATAATTTTATGTTTTCCTGGCGTAAGAACCCGCCTTAAATGATGAAATTGAAATAAATTTATGATAATATCGCGTTTCACCATTTCCATGTGCAACACGATGAAACTGTATATATATCCCACGTTCTAAAACGTCCAATCGTCACGGATGAATGATTTTATCGTTATACGTATGTTAGGTTTGTTTGTTAATTCATTACAACTATTGTTGTCACTTAACTAATGTCAATTGACAAAGTGGTAAATACTGTTTAAATTTATTGAATTTTCATTCCAATTAATTAATTATAAAGATACAATAAAATAAATAGAACTTATTAATTTCGTTGTTTAAAGCCCCATTAACACTCAAAATCAACGAATATTTCGTAAAATATTTCGTCAAAAAAGTTAACACATACACAATCAGTGCTCCTAAAAGCAAAGGCAAAAATATCAACGCTAGATGTAGTCTGAAAACATAGATTTAACAAGATACAAAATGTTTGTTTTTTTTTTATTTTTGTGGGACAATATATTCAACAAATGTTCATGTACCATGTTATTTTAGTGTGTCGTATAAATAAATATAGTTGTGGGAAATTAAAATGGAATATATTGTGCAACAAAAATAAAAACGAGCACTTTGTATCTCGTTAAATCTATTTTACCAGACCATATCAAGCGTTGAAATTTTGGCAATTGCTATAAGGAACACTAATTTGTTATGGGTTAATTTTATATTACGAACTATTTGTTGATTTTGAGTGTAAACGGGGCTTTAAACAACGAATTATATAAGTGCGCTTTATTTATTGAATCTTTATAATTGCGATCGCTTCATAGCCCGTATTAATCCTTACCTGGTATCGCGTACATACTCTGTAGAATGTCCATCTAGCACAACAGCGAAGACACCCTGGTTAACGAAAGAAAGCGTAATAAAAGTAATTAAGGAATAATTTCAGTGTATAATTGTAATAGGGGACTGTAAATTGCATGTAAAGGATAGTGCAACTTCCATTATAATCCCACCGCGTTTCGCACATGAAACCCCGAATCGCGACAAAAATGAGCTTCACATAATGATCAATTATTATTCACAAAAGTCAGGGAACCCACCGAAAGGATTAATTTAATTATTGTCGTCCAAACACCGAAAACAGACAATCTCAGGGTTTGCCTTCACCCAAAAGTTTTATTATTTATTAAGCGGACCGCATTATCCATGCCTACAGTAGCTAACATATACTGTATATCATACAGGTGCAGCGTTAAGTTCGATGGGAACTCATACTTGACTACGTTCAGCACTGTATTTGGTCCTTACCGCTGGCTGAGACCTCCGTTGGATATATCTGCGCGTAGTAACATTGTTATGATGAAAATTGATTAAATTTGAACGGCTTCCCAGGCATACATGCCTTGGTTGATGATATTATGTGGTACTGTTCTAACCGATGTAAACACGATTCCATGCTCGATAGATGAATCCAGCGCGCGAGAGAAAACAGTATGTTTATTATAGGGGACACATTAATGTCATTCCTTGCTAACACAATAAGCGATAAAGGCATCATGCCAGATCTGCGAAAAATTAAGGACATTGTCAGTAGGTACTGATACACCACAAATTACACGAAGCTCGAAAACTTACTAGTCATAAAACATCACTTGGTCACGTTTACCCCATCCCCGGCGCATCTTGAAAACTTACCATGAATTTATGTTCGATGAGCATCAAACAAAGGCATTTCCACAGGTTAAATGCATCATTACACAAGCACACATTTAAGGACCTTGCGGAACCCTTCGTTATTGAGGTTGTCGCTTCTTAAACGGAATAGGCGCATGTCATATGCAACTAAATCGTCTAATTGGCTTCGTGTCAACAAAGCTTGACGCAAGTTGAAATGTGCTGTGATAAGATCGAAAATATTTTTGTTGCAAACGCTACATTATTACACGTACGGTAGTTACAGTGCATTTTATCAAAATAACGATATACGAGAAGAACAGAATAATCTAAAGAAAGATTGCAGGGAATATATTTGAGTAATTCACAGTCGCTAGATGTGTTTTATTTTTAGCAAGGAGCGGAATTACCTACATATGTGAATTCAAATTGAAATGTTAAATAATACCCTACTAAAGTAAGTAGATATGTTATTCATAGACGATTTCCCCATGTTGTGATTACATTACGTTATTCAATTTATTTGCTTTTCGACATATGGATACTTTAAATTAAATAGTGTTGCAATCGATATTTTCATACAGAACAATTTAGAATATAAAGCATTTTTCTAAAACTTATCAAATGACAGCTGTGTTTGACATGTTATTTTTAAAGATTATAAAACACAATATTACTAAGATTTCATTATAATTGTAAGAATTCATAAAATTATCTACGCATTTATCATCATGTCAAATGCTTATCTTTATTATCGTATTTTGTTTGATTTAATTCACGTTCTTTATATCACAAATTCTAAATAGGTTTTATATTTAATAAAAAAGGATTTAAAAAAAATCTTAACGTATCTCATAGGCTAGTAGCAAACACATGTATTGTGTATGGTCACAGGGCCACAATATAAATACAAATATTAAGTGCCGATTTCCATTACGGATATATATTGTTACAACCATTGAATACATCCGCATCCACATAAATGGGAACTTATTCGTTAGATTGACAAGTTAACTACTAAACGTTCATACAAAACACACGTCAGGCAACAAAATACATTATTTGAACGTTAACACACGAATCATATATTTAGTGACAAAATGAAGTTTCGGGATATAGTGGTTGTCGTGTACTCATTTGCTGTAGCAATAAATGCTAAAATAAGTGGCAAGTTTACCTGGCATGACAAGGAATGTATTTGGATAGCAGGACATGATTTAAGATTTCCAAACATGTGAGTAAAGTGTATTATTGTATGTGTACATAATATGTATGCATTATGCATTACTTAACAAACATTAATTTTCGATTTAAGTATATTTGATTTCAATTAAAGCATGATACGACACAAATGTACAATAATAATGGGAATTCTCAATGTTCAGCTCAACTAAGGATATGGTTTTTGAGCTTTCTCTCAGCTGAGTAATAAGAGTATCAGCTCATAAACAATCTCTCATTTCAGCGCAAATTGGGCTATTCTTGCTCAAACTCATTGTTGAGTTGGACTCAAAACTCTAACAAAAACACATTTGTGATCAGCAAGTTGGGCATTATGTTTAAACTCTTGTCAAAAACAATAAAACATTAAATTTGATTAAGAATATTGACTTTATTATGTTTGTGATACTATACCCATGTTTACCCCGGCCACTCAGAACTCAGTTAAAGTAACTTTCTTAAGCAGGTGTGCTTGTCATCAAAGAGAGTGTAGGCTTTTTATATCCAATGTACATTGTATTTGGTTTATGTCAATCCACAACATTTGATTATGTTTTAATTTTACGTTAGGCCTTGAAGAAGTTTAAATAATAGTGTGTTGGAGCTGTGGAAAGATAAGATGATTGGACTCATAGTAATATGTCATCTTATGATGAGACCTCAACAAGACAAAACTACATTGTTTGTCTATTTACAGGTTAGTTTACCCTTTAATTTTTACCGTGTATAAATTTAATATATATGCGACTAATAGTTTGACCAGAACTTACTCATCTATTTCAATTTAGTCATTTGTAATTTAAATTCTTCTGCGTACTTTTGTTTTATGACATTTAAGAGCATGTGTTTCAAACTGTTTGAACATGTTTTTACCGTCTGACCATATAACGTATAACATAAGTTTTCCTTATATTGATTTTGAAATATGGGCTAAAATATATATTGGTTTATCTTAATATAAATGTTACCGGCCAACCATGACATTTTTTGTCTTATTCTCAACCAAGATGTGCCTTTGTTCGAACGCTACGGGTGGTTAACTGTCATTGACGCGATGACTGCTTTTGTCTTTGCAGGAAAATGACCGTGAGATGTGAGAGTCTGACACGCAGGCATAATGAACACAGCTGCGAGTTTGTAGGAACGGCTAGTGATTGCCCATGTTTCCGCCTTAACCCTTAAGGCTACTGTGTGTGTTTAACGGGATATCTTAGATATATACACAGNGTTACATTTTTTATTTGTATCTGATCTACCGTTCAATTTGTCTAAATTATAGTTAATAACGGTGTTAAAATCCCCTCCAAGAATTAGTGTATGATCATTATACTTTTGAATGTGTATATCTAAGGTGTTAAAAAAGTCTGTATTATCGGTGTTAGGACCGTAAATATTAAACATAACAATTAGTTTATCTTGTATTTCTATTTTCAATATTTGAAGCCTACCCCTTATAATTTCCTGATGTTCGATGATTTTGTAATCTAAATCTAAATCTTTATTGATAAAAATACCAATGCCTAGAGAGTTAGAACTATTTCCGCTCAAGAAAAGGTCTCCTCCCCATTGATTACCCCAAGTCGTGTTATCTGCATCTACATTACAGTGTAACTCTTGAAGAAAGCATATATTGAATTTGTTTTCCTTAAGCCATTGAAACATAATTGTACGTTTTGCTGATGATGCTAATCCTTTTGTGTTATAACTGCATATTTTAACTGTCATTTGTTTTCAAGATTGTAATGATCGTTTTCATTTTCATCCTTTTTACCGCCCTTGTTTTATGAGTATTAGAAACACAACCCTTAAAAAAAATGTTTTGTTTACACACCGAAAAGCAACAGATACACATGATGAAAAAAAAACTGTTTACAATGACAAACGGAAATGGTTCCGCCAAAAAATCAGTGCAACACACACTTTCAATTAACAAATGAAATAATACAGTTTGAATAAAATAAATAGTTAATGCGATTAATAAACGATGTCTGTTTGTTTTTCTACTTGTCAAACAAACAAAAAAAAACATCAACTGAAAAACGCAAAACACGCACACAAAATCCGTGTAACACACTCTTTCAATTAACAAATGAAATAATACAGTTTGAATAAAATAAATAGTTAATGCGATTAATAAACGATGTCTGTTTGTTTTTCTACTCGTCAAAAAAAAAAACAACAGCAACTGAAAAACGCAAAACACGCACACACAAAAATAAAAACATGGCGTGGTGTTCGCATATCTTAACTATACATATCTTCTTTTTCTATGCCGTAATCTTAAGTCAAAAGTAAAAAAAAATGTCTAGTTTTGTAGGTCTGCTTGTTGTTAAAATGTGATTGTCAATAGGTATATGCGCATTTGCGCGCTAGTGTGTGTGTGTGTGTGTGTGTGTGCGTGTGTGCATGGTTGTGTGTTTGTGCGTGTGTGTTTGTGTGGGTGTAAGTGTGTGTTTGTGTGTGTGTGTGTGTGTTTGTGTGTGTGTTTGTGTGTGCGTGTGTGTGTGTGTACGTGTGTGTGTACGTGTGTGTATACGAGTGTGTGTGTGTATTTTGGTGGTAGTGGGTGTAGGTGTGTTGTGACGTGTATTATACACCTAAAAAGACCAAAGGTAGCAAAATAAACATTTCAACAAACAGATCAACAATTAACATAGTAGAACATCCATCAGATATAACAACCAAACATGTAAAAATAGTTAATGCGATTAATAAACGATGTCTGTTTGTTTTTCTACTTGTCAAAAAAATAATATACATGTTTATACATGTTTTTATTTATTAGCACAGATTCGCTTTGACTTATAAATACTTCAGTATGTGTTTCTTTTTTAATTACACTTGATATATTCTGAATTTTGAATTGATCACAAATTCATGAACTTGAGTTTATTTGTTATTTCTAAATAGTTACCGGTGTTATAGTAATAAACACATTTTGCAATGCAAGAACTGTGTATTTGGCAAAACAATGAAAACATGGGACAAGGTAGCGAACATTTCAACACCAGGAACAAACACGTAGGGTATAATTTGTCTTGCATATATATGGTTGAATGATGTTCAAACAATTGCTGAATTCATGACGAAGGTACCGCGTCGTTTCATGTTCGTCACATGTAAAAGCATTTTGGTGACATCAATTTTTAACCTGTTTATGTATGTCGAATAAACCCGTTTATTGATAAAGCAGGCATAAAAGGAGAAATAAACATCATAAAAGAACTGAAGTCTTTGTAGCATATCATACACGTGACGTCAAAATGTGGTACAAGAATTTTGTCCAAATTATAACAAAACAACATAACAATCAATTCATACTCTTATTTGCTTCAGAATACGTTATAAATAACTATTGTTTAAAAGTTGGATCAATTTAGATAAAACAAAAAATCATTTTTTAACTTAACATTTTCCAGGCAGAACACTACTTAAAAATATAGTTCGTTTGACTTCTATCATAGGTTGATATAGTAACTACTAGATGTATCCAAGATGTTACTTGAAAATGCCGTGTACAGTTATTGTAGACCTTTTCAGTAGTGTTTAGTCCTGCAGAAATAATGTTCAGAAACATGAATAAAACATAGAGCGTTTACTATCCATCATCTATCTGCTTTTTGTCATTTTTATTTAGATAAGCGTGTGTATAATGTGTGTACAAGATCATGTTCATGGCAATTAATACATGTTTTGATTGAATGCAAGATTTTATATATGTAAGTGATGTTACAATATGTAGGTTATTAAACAAAAGTTGTTTTAAACATAAAAACAATCTTAAGATATTGTCGAAATTATTGAATTAAATAAACTAATCGTCATCGTCAACGTAAAAAATATCGACGATATTTGCCGGCCTTACCACGATTATTACCCTCATTACACGCATTTCAGAACAGTCTATATCTACCACTGGTTAAAATGTTACCCGGTATTTCTTTCACAATGCAGATATTGAAAATCATGCCACAATCATTTTCCTACTTGCGTCATAGCTCAGTTGGGAGAACATCGACCTTGAATCACAAAAGCTTTTAGACGTAGAATGCAATCCTGCTCCTTAAAAGACGCTTTTCTCAAACATTATCGGCCTTGTCGCTCCGCTTGAAGGCAAAGTGAGAGCTGCTTTTCTAGCAAGGACCTGTCATTCTTTAAACACAGTCATTACCGATGGAGAAGACATTCTAGCCTCAATAAATGGCGTCGGAACAATGCGGGGCGCAATTCGGTTGTCAGCAAGTTTATATCACGAAATGTAAGAGAAGCACTTTACTAATAAACGCAATGGAATCTTTACGAAACATTATCTAGGGACTGATGCAATTTGTCTTGAGTGAGTATTTTTTTATGCATTTGTTTGCCAAAAAAGGAGATATGGCGTTATTACTTCTTTGTGGGGGCGTTAAATTGGATTTGGGTGTTAAATTAAATGAAGCTATAAATAAATAATGTTTTATTTAACAAGAAGTACTACTGCTGTTTGTCTAGAAAAGCTTTATTTAACTACCCGCATGATGTTTATTGTATTTGCACTTTAATAGAAAACATGTGACTTGAATAGCTGCATGGTATATAGGTAGGATAATATATGATTTGTAAAGGTTTCATAAATACTATAAAATAATAAGAAAACACTTATAATTATTGTACTAAAGGCGATTTTATGATAATAGCATTTTGACAAACAATTCATAATAATTATCTGTCAATTCGAAATATGTATTTCTTTTCAGATCTATAAATATGTCATTTCCGGACGGATTTGACATGTTGGCAGTAATGTTTTCACTCCTAAGACGTTGTGTTGAGGACAAACCTTCAGCTAATATTCCCATTGACAAGATCACAAATTAAATTTTAATGGTTTAATTTTCACGCGCGTGTAGTTGTTCTGTCATTTCGAATGGATTTCAATTACATGGCAGACATGTTCACCATTATAATGTAATGCGATGTCTGAAAGATCCTGGTAATACCTTCTCCTACATGAGATCGCACTCTAATTTCACTGAAGATTTTTTTTTTGCGCCTCGTAAATAACACTGTCAATCTTCGCTGGATATTATGATTATGTTACACAAATGTTTTACTCCCGTAACTCAAGGGTCGAGGTCTATAATTTTATATGTTTTGTCTGAAATGCCAATGTACTTTGCTGCAAATTTCCCTATCATGAGACAATAGATAGGATAACACGTTCTGTTTTGTTTTGTTTTGCATTTTAAGGCTAATGAGTTTCATTTTTGTATATTGTTTTATTATCCGTTTTCAATTCAGTATTGTTGTAGCATCATAACTCTCATTAAAGCGAATAAATTTGAGTTTATTTTTCAAAACAGATAAAACATTGATGGATACACAAGTTAAGAATCAGCTCTTACCAGAACATCAAAGAATTTTAAGTTGTCTACAATTGCTTATACTATACATCGTATGTGAAAAAAATGCATTCATGTACGAAAGACATATGCAATGTTTAAAAATCCCCGCAAATCTGTGCAGATTTGATAATACATATTTATTTTTTTTTCCAACAAATGCGACTTTATGTGACGGTATCGGCGTAAATTTCTCATTATGTTTTTATTGCAGTAAACGGCATTCGATGTGTTGTACTTTTAAAAGCTATTTCATTGATCGTATTTCACACTTCTCGTTCATTCATTTTAATGAACTCGCTTTAATAATTTATCATTAATATAAGCTCAAGATAATAGACAAAATACATATTCTCCAAAATGCAGGGCATTGTATGTGAAATTGGCATACTCGTTACCTTAGCCAATAAATTCACAACATTTGTGAACATGCAATGACACACATTATTCATTAGGAATTATTATTATATCTACGACGTAAGCAAATTGGGAAACTCCCACATTTCAGTAATAAATAAACATATACGTGTACTATTATTTTCAATATGTTTGAGACATGATAAACATTAAAAAATGAGTTACAAACTGAAAGCAAATAGTTGTATTTTAAAAATTCACATGTATGCAACTGATAATGTGCTATTGTCATTCAGACGCACCAATTTAATCAATGACTTGTGTTGGGCTTAAGATGAAACCTGTTTACCTCTAAGTATAGATTAACTTCTCAAGCTATGTGTGAATGTGTTTTGTATCACAAATGTATCGGTACCAAGTGTATCAGCAGCTCAAAGTTCTAAATGTATCGATTCTTCCGAATAAGTGTATCCACAAGTCGATTTTGTTTATTTTACAGGTGATCTGCACCCAATCCTGTTTCACTCATGTAATAGTGCCAACAGTTATAAAGTTGTATTGAATGAATGGCCTCATACAAATATGAGTATAACCGTAACTCCGTAAGTCAACTCCAAGCAGACTTCTCCCGCTGCGAGAATTGTAGGAATTTAACAAACGAACTCTCTAGATAATGCGGTTAAATGTGCACCATCGGTTCATGTTGTTGTTTTGGTTTTCTTGTACATGCTCACAGTAAATCTATTTTAACCATTAATGGCGAAACTAATTTGCCGAAAAAGCGTTTGACCAAATGTAAAGAATTACATGTATTGGAATTTTAAACTTGTATTATACATTGCGGATGTAAACCTTAGTAAAGATTTGGGGGAAAAACGTGATCATTACAATGGCGATTGTAACGATTCCACTGTCTTTGCGGCCTTACTTCAAGATAAAATCAATCGTTGTCAGAGTCGTGTTGTGTGTTTCCGTGTAGGGAATGGTATCATTAAAGACAAATGAAACGGGAAGGACGGCGACCATTTAGAAAACTGATATGTATTAGACTTGTCCCGTTTATTTGTCTTATTGATAAGCCGACTGTTGTTGATATCAACGGCTCTCTATGTAATTATAGTAAATGACGAGTATATCAATCTGATCTGTTGTAAATCTTCAATTTATCGCAAAATATGTAATAAATTTATAGAATACATTTGTCGTGACATTGGCTTGAGTTGTCATTGCTATGTCTCTGTGCATCAAGTGGGACCAAACATCGTTGATTTCAATTGTCTCTCTATATTTGTATGAAAATGTTATCAAACCGGTCAGTTATGAATCGTCAAGAAAACGTCAGAAAAAGTGTTCGGTTACCAATTTATGGAAGATCTTAGACATGGTATATTGACTTGTACTGCAGCATGGAGTCCAACACTTGTCAAACTTGACAGTCATACATGAAAAACACAAACTTACAATGGTTCGAATAATAGTTCATATTAATGAACAGCATGCCTATGTTTCAAATGTTCGTTTAAATGATTAAACAGCATCAATAGAATAAGGCTTTTATTCAAAATACTACGTTTGGTTGCACAAACATTTATATTTCTAGAATAAACAAGGTTCTTGTAATCGGTCAACGTATAAAGGGAAATCGCTATTTGAAAATGTCGTATTGAATCAACACAAGTTTGTTTTGTCCAATAAAGATAGACTTGATACAACGGTCAGTATTTATATTACAAATTCCATCTCAGTTAAATAATATAATAAATATCGGATTTTGTTTAAGTACGCTAGTGTCGCATGCTTTCCGATACAACGCCAGTCTCTCGCCATGACATACTCCGAAGCTCGTGTGTATATCGGCAATAACATATTGCGTTACATTCGTAAATGCGTAAATGCTCTTGTTATATTCGCTTAAGGTATGTTAAGTTTCAGTCAAAAAATGCCATTTTACGATTGACGACTTCTCGTTGATCTACATGTAGAATGTGTAATTTATTGCATCTCTCCAATATAGTTTCATACCATACAATATTGCTTCCTCCATTATCTCCTATCACCTTAAAGTTATGAGATTTACTGAATGTTCCATAGCATTTATCGCCGATGTGGGTTAACAGCGCTCATATTGTTTTAGCATAAATGTATTGTTTTATATGGATATACTGCTTGTTTATATAAGCGTGTAGCAGTGCGAGCCTATCGAAAAATAACTTTTTCTAAATATGTTACAAAATCGTTATTTTATTATTATTTATTATTTCGATGGTACGTGTGTTTCCTTTGACGACATATTACATATAATGCGACCGTAAATTTATAGAGATATGCATATTTTACGAAACACGTGGACACTGCCTCTTTTATATGACTACAACATTGTTTATATGACTACAACATTGATTGTCTATTATATAGCTTAAATTAGCTCGTCGTCAATACTAGGAAGTAAGTTTACGAGTAATTGTTTCTGTTCATGTTCGTTCAATACTGGGACAATAAACTTACTGTTATACATCTTAACAAGAGTCCTCTTTTCTCATTCCAGTTCAAGTCCTGCCAATAAACCAAGACCCCGACTAATGAAAGATATAACGACAAGTCAAGGTTATGGTGGAACTTTCTGGTTTATAAGAATATGATAAGAACATTCATGGAATAAAGAAACGAAAATAATTACTGAAAAATATTCATGAATGTCGATTCGAAGCATAATGCTTCGCCAAACTTATGGTAATTTCAACATGTCTTACGAAGTCCAGGAACATTATCAGGAGCAGGATCTCTAAAATGTACATGATTAAAGTGGATAAAATGAGCGGTCTAATGGTTCCTGGAAGTTTTGATCGAATACTAAATGAGTATCTTCAAAGGTTTAACGAACGAAATAACTATAAATACATTTATATTTGTTTCGGACAGAATTCTGTTAACATGGTATAAGAAAGTAAAGCATGTTGTATAGGTCAGTTTCGCAAAAGCTCCAAATAGCTTGATATTGTCCATATAAATAATCAAATAGGATTTTATGAGTATGAATCCATGCACGAAAAAGATCTTTGAACCGAATCTAAATAATAAATTTAGCATCATTGATAAATTACCAAACATATATCCAACACAATTGTATGAGTATTGATGAAGGATTCATCTAGAGCAATGGAGTTGGAGTATGCATTTTTAGTGAAAACAAACAAACAGTACAGGCGTATACTTGTTTATGTTGCCTTTTGCAATAAGATCTCGAAATATAAATAGTGGAAAGGAAGGCAATTCAAGTTTAACAATCAGCAACAAAAGTGTTATGTAACGTCAAATCTATAATTGCCAAAAATAAATGTATAACTCGTTAATGAAATGTCTTGTGAAAGGACCCCAAGAGCGTTATATGTATTTTTTAAAGGTCTTAGTGGTGGCTATATACGATTTAAACGTTGGCGTTTTCTTGTTTCATACTTAAAACAACAAACACATATGAACGCGGCAAGCTTATAACATAAATAATAAAAATATAGTTACATGTACCATAATTCTATTTTTGTAATACACCTTATGAAGGCAAATGTTTTAATATTTTGTTTGAAGTTTAAAAGATATCTTACATAGAAGTTTGCCTAACAATAATAATTCGAAATGGTCAATCCTGTCAAAAATACTAGACATCACCTGACGTCCCGGTACTTGCAATCCGGGGATTTTCATCGTAGAACGCTGTGGTCTTATTGGTCTAACAATGAATATGGTACCGAACAAGTGCAGCATCATTGGGTCTCAATGTACATTCGTTTTTAGGTCTTAGCAGACTTATGGCCATAATTACAAGCGCGTGTTATGTTGTTCTTATCGAAATTATCCATATATAAGCAATTTCTTTTTAAAATATAAAGACTTTTGACAGTGCAATTGAAAAGTTATTTTCCTTTTTGTCATGCAATCCCTTTTGTAAAACAATATGCTTCAATCGACATGACCTGATGTTCAAAGAGACAAAATGAATGTTCATAGTTTTGCTAATAGCATATTTAATTATTTTTAACAGTTGTATCGGTATGTTTAAACATAATACTTATTATTATGCGTTGTTTATAAACAAAAATATAAAGAAAATTCAGTAACATATACAAACGCCCTATGAAAAATAAGAAACAATTCAACCAAGATAAATGTGTGTGTCCAAACATCAAAGTCAGCTGATTGCATATCGATACAAGTATTTGGTGATTGTAGATCAACAAATCATGCTATTCATATTCTAAAACAATAACAAAAACAATGAACTTTCAACCTCATATAAGAGAAATGTGTAAAGAGAAACGTTATACAGGGGTCTGATCAGAAAATTCAGGAAACTCGCCTGTCAAATATCTTTTAGTACATATGCAATTATTTCTTTTTCTACAAAATCGTATATTTAATTAAGTAAACAATAAAATTAAACCTTATACAAATAAATTATGGAATTAAATAAATCCGCCAATATGTATAAATAAACGGATACGTTACCAACAAAATCGATATCACCTGATTCAATTTTTCTGCTACTTCTTTAAGGTCGCAATATACTGTACGATTTCCTTTACAAATGCAATGTACTTTTATCGTTTGTCTTTTCTAGTGTTGTACAATGCGGTATTTTGTTTTCGTGTGAATAAATGAATGTGTTTACGTTAATTACAACATGTGTAGATCTCAAAGCTGATGACACTTGTGTAGAAATATAAATGTTTCATGTTACCCCGTCAGTTACCTTTTTAACCTAAATCAGAGGACCGCAGTATACACATGTGCGCATTTTCAAAGAGACTTATACGAATTAAATTGTGTAAATTTTAATATATACCATAACAAAGCTAGTCGATACAAGTAAAGCTAAGCAAAATTAATAGGAAATATATTCTAATACTATTTGAAGTATATTCAAACAACACCAAACAATAAAATAAAGTGAAATCATACTCACAATATTTTTAAGATCTCCGTTATAACGAGATAGTGTTCATACTACATTGTATCATACCCAAGTATGTGTTGCTTTGTACTAACTCATGCTCACGAGCTGGCATTTTGCATGACATTGGAAAGAAGCCGTTGTGTTTTTTTATTGGAAATCAGTTCTAGGTTTTTTTCACTCCGGAATATATAATCATTAACTTTTACCAAACTGCTTTCAGTTAAAATAAACCGAAGCTCAAACGTATGAATTACCATTATTATGAGCTTACCGCTTCATTTAATTCGTTCAATGTGCAGCTAGTTTAAATGCCTGTGTGAGCACATTCGTTTGCATAATACAAAGTCGATGTGAAGTTATAATTAAGTTTACATGAAATTAATGCATTTACTTTACACGTTTTCCTCGATTAGAAATTGACTTTCAGAGCGTGATCAAATATAACGATGTTTCTCTGCATTGGTTAAATTAGATTTTAGTATTAATGTCTTAGGAACTTACGTTTAATGTATGTTTAATTGTTAAGTCAAAGGAACATCTTATAGTTTAAGATAAACAATAACTACTAAACTTATTAAATATATTAAACATATTTCATTTAATGTTAGATTGTATTGCAGTTTTAAATGTATATACATTAGCAATATTAAAATAATATATATCAAAGTTAATTAACTATAATGTTAATATAGTACAATTGGTCAAGTGTATATTTTAAACACGAATTAGTTTGGTAAAACAAACAGAAGGAAAGAGCAAACACGATATTATATGTTTTAATCCTGCCATTGTATTCATTACAGGCAGTTTGCTTTAACAACAAAGAACCGATGTCAGAACTATTCATCTTCTGTTAGATTTGTTGGAATTTTATTCAATTATGTTGCACATTGATTTTTTCTTCAAAATCAATTGAATCATTGCATACTAGCAAAATTTAATGATGCGTATTTTGTCTCGCCAAAAAGATTGCTAAACGAAAAAAAAAGCACAAAGGCGAAATGACGTCGCATGTGTCTGTTACACATATGCAAGGTAGGTTGTATGGAGCGAAAGAGAAGATTCTTATATAAAAATAATTGTAAATACTCCGTGCACAAAAAATAAACATAACGCATTATACCACGTCAACTTCGCGCGGACACAAGCAGAAGCGTACTGACCCAGAACTTTACCAAAACTTAACTTATAATATAAACATAATTATACAATATATTATTCTACACAGATACTGGTTAATGCCAACGTAAATATGTCATACTTAACGTTCCAACCTTTTGTAACATTTAAGCAACATGTTGAACTAATAATTGCCAAACTATACGATGCTGATACAACTTAAAATACACATGACATTTGAACACCATAGATTGTCATAGAAGTGCCGATACTAAGCATGAGGTTTTCTGAAACAATAGTGTCAGCATACATGCACTCAAATAACTAAGGTTCTAACAATAATACCAGTGCAAAAGAATCGAAAAGTTAAAACCACCATTTTTAATACATTCCAAAAGCACCGCTTTAATTTGAATTACAGATGTAATACGCGAGTTAGTACAGTACTATATACATAGATTAAGCGAGTGCCACCTTAGATAGTCGATGGGAGGCTGCATATTATAATCCGCTTATGGGATGTAATCATGAGTAATTACTATTGAACCAACAAAACCAGATTTATAGAATACAAATGCTATTTCCGGAAATTCGAGTCTACGAATTGTAGGGAAATAATTTTTAAGAAAAAGACTTGATATAAGAAGATTTACACATATTACGATGACATTGAGGATGTCTGCCGCAAACAACGCGGCGTACTGAATAAATAAGCTATTTGCTTCAGCATTTTCAATGTATGTCAGTAATTGCGGCATTGCACGATTTGGCATATAGAATTATATTTTTTCACAGTTTTATCTACATATAGTTTACTTGTACCTTTTAAGTATTCAGGCTCTTTCTAAATTTCATGAAACTGACACTTTGTGTCAGCATTATTATTCAGCATACACTCGTTCATCAAGTACTTTACAAGTTGTAAAGGATATATATAAATCTGTGATTAATACATTATAACGTTGCAAATTTTTAATTCCGAATAGTCGCTTTAACAGCTGACATTAATTGTAAAGTCATTTGCCTTATTGAATAGTCATCAGTAAACTCAGGCGTATAAAGTATGATTGATTAATGATAGTCCATTGCATGTACACAAATAACAAAACTGTTCCTGTCCTGGAGAGGAGACAACTTTATATAGTACAATACAAAGGCTGCATTGTTCACTGAAGATTGTTCATTTTCTATAAACAATCAAATAATACAATTGTAATGAAGTTTGCACGTTTAAAAGAGTATATCGGAATAACAACACAATTCAAACTTTACGGAATCCGAGCCGATAGTAGTCATGATAAGATATTTAAAATCAAGATAAATACGTCTAATTTATTAACATGGCGTTGAATAGGTACTAATAAATCAAGATGTGGTATCTGGTTGAATGTGCTAAGTATTGCTTGGTATTTGTGTTTGTTGTATATACTAGATCTTGCCACTGGCAATGGAGCTCCATGAAACAGATCGTTATAGCTGGTTGTTAAGAGGTAACACACGAACATACATACGTTCTATCTAAACATAGACCTCAATCAAGTGGCCGTTATGTTGCTTTATTGTACATGTGTTTCTAATCGATCAGACACTGAAGTCATATAAATAAAGCAAGGTCCATTTCCAGTGACGAGCTCGCGACTTAAGTTAATTCTATACGTTGAAATTATTAAATGGAATCAGCCTGAGTAATTATAATTTTGATAATAGATAATTTCAGAAATAACGAAGTCTTACAACTACATCTTATTTTCTACAACATGGCATACAGGATGATATTTGTTTGAATCCAATATCATGTGTATTCCTTTACTTGACATATATTCAGAATTTCACATAAATCTGATGATCCATTAATAATTTCGCTTTACACAATATTTAAAACGAACACAAGTGTACTGCTTTTGCGTGATGTTTGGAAAATGTGTTGTGTTCTGTATGTTTTATTTGAAAATCAAAAGATACTGATATGAATGGTTTGCAGTATGATCCAGTTGGATCATCAATAATGAGTTTTCATATTTTAAAGTGATACATGCACATAATAATATGTTTGTTCTTCATTGAAGTAAACTGATCTGTGGCGCTTTATCCCTCTATTATTTCCAGTTTATTTGGACGTACACATCATTTTTGGACTATTGATCCTCAAAATAAATTGGAATAAGTGGGCATGATTATTTATTTACGTTTTAATGTATTCACTATCACAGCCTTCAAACTAAGACCTTCCATTGCTTATGCTAAACAAGTTAATAAGTGTACACATTAAAACGATATAAATGTACTGTTCTAGAAACAATTGTTTTTTCCACATACTATAATTATCTTTACCATAATGCACACATACACAGTTCATAGACCAAACCATAACACCGTATTTGTTTCCTAATGAATAATTTGTTTTTCAAATGGTACGTGAACTTTGTACACGTATCATGTGTGTGTTTCAGTGCCCAGAAAGGGGCATGTCATGTTACAGTTGTGCTAGGAATTTCACCGTGTAAGGCTATAAACGAACAAAAAAAGTTTCGGAAGCATGGCTGTACACTATCATTGAGGAGTATTGTAAACATAATTGATTTTGTATTAGTTATTGTTTGTATCGTGGGTATTCTAACAGATTGTGCACGTGCAATTTTGGGAGAATTCACCTTGTACAAAAGTAGGTCGATTTCATGGTCAAACTGAAGTCGGGTGATGCGGGTGTGTTGATAGTGTTCAAAGACATTATCCATGCATCGACTTTGTAGAGTGCGGTATTGATGTATAATTATATGAACAATCAGTCAGAAAAAAAGCTTCATATTACTCGCTAGAATAGCCTAAAAAACCTAATACGCATATTTGTGTATTGCCTTAAATATAGGGCTTTTGAATGGTGACGACAGTTTCCCTCCGGGAGATATGTTTGAGGTTATGATATTCTTTTATTTCATGCCAATGAACTTTCTTTAAAGAATATTTTATCATTTGAAGAGATCCTTGTTATAACTAAACACAATACACATTAATGACCTTCATTTAATTTTTCGCATTTTCTTAAAATACAACCATGAACAGTTTATGCCAAAATATATTAAAATTGGCGTTTGCCAGGCATTTGTTGAAATGTTAATTCGTTAGGGAATTTAGTGGATAAAGAATACACAAATACATCTTCCTAATTAATACGTTTAATATCACATTGATAATCTTTTTTTTCCATCCATCGGTTGTAATGTTCGCGGTATTTTGCTTCATAACATTAGCGGCTAAACAGTTTTTTGAATTAATAATCGTTTTTTTATGTAAAATATTTATAATACCTTGAACGTTTATATTAACACGCAGTCATCAAATAATCTGCATGTAACCAGCTATTTTAGTTTTAAAAAACAATGAATACTTTTATTTATGTACTGCGCTATGTAATACTATATTTCTTGTGTAAATGAGAGTATAGAAGGTGATGGATGTGGCCTTATGCAAACCAAAATAATTGCTAGGGTAAGCAGAGGTATATATGTTCATTTTATGTATATATTCGTTTGCTGTTTTAAACTTGCTTTTGTTTTCATGAACTAGAAAGTAGATAGTTATCTGGTTTATCCACCAAATATTTCGGCTCAAGGATGCTTTGAAACAAACTGTTATTCTTCATGGACTATGCGGTTCTATGTCAAGTACTTTCAGAGATTACAGAGATTCGTTATACTGCATCTAACTACAAGACATTGGTATTAAGCCACTTAACACACAAACATTTAGCTAATTTGAATGTTTTTTAACGTAAGTGTTATTCATATTGTAACAATATATTTGTATAACATTTGCAACATGTGTAATATGTCGGTAAATAGGTTATATGGTTCCAGGTGCATCCATTATACAGTGTTAAGTTGTTCAGTACGTTTATCGTTCTTGAGATGTGGGCGCCGATTATGAATAACATTATACACACTTTATTTGCCAAATATTTGACACATAATACCAACGCAAAATGCATGTGCTATTTTTCGTCGAGATGTTAAATTATCATATAAATCATGCCATACACATTGTTTCAAGAAGCTAAAGTGTGAAACAAAACAAATGCTTATCAGTTTGAATTACCATCCCTTTGGATGGAACTACCATTAGCTAAATTGGTTATGGGTCGTTTCATTTCAGATGTAAAACACATCGTGTGAGCTTGTCATTGTTTTGTTTAAAATTTAAGTTTTCTTGTTGATACGCTAGGCCACTTACGGAATAGCACCCTTGGGAGAAATAGGAGCAGTTTACTTTCACATTGCTTTGTTGTTTGTTATTTTATTGCAGAGATGTTCCGGTTTTCTGAATCTTTTTTCGTTATCATGTTCTTGAACTATGACTTCACAAAAGGTAATTCTATAAAACAAAAGTGTTAATACCGAAAGCATACTTATGCATATTTATCTGTATTAAATAATACTTTATTAGCATGTTAGAACATTTGAAAGTATAACAAAAACACAATATAAATAATCTACATGGATATCAATTCAATAAAAAAAACTAAATTGCAAAAGCACGCGTAAAAACACATGACTCTTACAAGGTTAACTGGCAAACAGCATTGGGGCCATGTCTATGAACATCAAATTAAATTCACATCTGGAAAATGTACCATATTACAACCATATTTAATTTAAAAATATTATGACTGTAGAGTACATGCATACAAAAACTAAAATAAGCGAGAAGTTGTCCTTTGAAATCGTGTATTTAAGAATTTGTTTGATAATCTTTCGTTCAATACAACACTGGAAGCATCTAAAATTGACACTCGCTAGGAACACCTCGTTAAATCATACATTTCTCAATTTCGTGTTACGGTTGCATCTCAGGTTCTGTTTTATGCAGTTTTTCAGCAAGTATTTTTTATAATGTACCGGCTTTTCCTTTATTTGATTAAGAACAATAAATTGCTTCTTTAAATACCAAATGTCATGGACAGTACTCACACTTATGTTGTAACTAAGGTACTTGTTATTTTCTGAAGCTAATCGGTGAAATATGCCTGATTTGACAAGGCAACAGCAACATTTACATTGTCTGCAAAGCCGTCACGTACATGAGATAGCGTGGCCTTCCACTTTTATAACAGAGAACACGCACCGTGGCCTTCAATGCGAATTGCATATTACAAAACGTGGCCGTCCGCTTTTATTGTAGATTATATAACGAGGCCAGTAGATGAACTGGCAGTAAAATCTAGAATAAGTGCTATAACATGCTATCTCGAACGATTTTTAAAATGTCTAACCTTCACTCTCTAACTGATACATTGTCAAACAAGACAACACATACACACCGGCTTCCACGTGCATTACATTTAACATATCGTGACTTTGCACGTGCATTTCAGATAACATAACGTGGCCTTCCATGNATATATATATATATATATATATATATATATATATGATCGCTGTTAAAATGTTAAATGTCTTGAAATAGGAATATAGATTAATATGTATAATAGGTAGACTTTCCATCATTAAATATACTATTTTATATGCACCTGGTTTTCTCAAAGAACGATATGGTTGCCAAACGACACTGATATGACGGAGTGAAAAGTTTTATGTCAGAATGGTATGATTGTATTTCAAGTATATCTCTTAAATTAAAATCTAGAATTTTTAAAATAATAATAATCACAATGTAAATGTTTGCCTGTAATCAATACCACTTTTTCATAGTCTCAAAAATATCTCTCCTGAAATATTGTTATTTAACAGAACGTATAGAATATATCAATCTATTTTTTTTTACTCCTACGATATGGATATTAAATATTTATTTAAACGTGCATATTACTGCAATTCATATTTCATTGGTTCAGTTTGTAAGATACGTGTCATAAGACTTGCTTTGACAATTATTTCATCATACCGTAAAGTCACATGATTCTGCAAATGACATATATTTAAAAATGGTGAATATAGAGTTTCGCATTTTTTAACCATTCCCCAAAATATACGACAGTTATGTCAATCGTTCCTATTTATACATTCAGTATATGCTTAAACAGAAACCTCCCCAAACGTGCTTGCCATCATATCAACATAGAACTGTCAACATGTGTTGATTTCGTCGACCTAACTCATAACTTATTTACATCTCATTTGTAACTAAGTTTGATGAGCATGTTCTTTTCGATAATTACATTGGACAATACATCCAAGCTTATGGAAATCGTAAAAATCTATAAGCATACTTAACAAAAGTATGATAGCGTTTGTTTGGAAGCTTGCAAACATTGATTTGATGCAATTACATATATCTATATAAAATGCATAGGCCAAACCACAGGCAGCGGTAATATAACGAGCAGCCCCCCCCCCCTCCACAGCCCACACCGCGACCGCAGCTGAGGTCCATTGGAAGGTTGTTTCATGTAATATGTTACGACCGATGCTCTATGATGATTGACAAGAACATGCCATTAGAACAAAATAACTACACACTTTGACTATATGCACAACACATATGAAACGCATTATATGGTTAGTTATAGATGATTGTGAAAAAACGAAATCCCCCGTTTTTCGATTCAGCACTTAAGGCCGTATACAAATCTTTCTTTGTTCATACAAAAATATTAAGAGGAGGTTTTTTTTTTAAACTAAAAGCGTACAGAATTAGTATTTCATAGTTGCATCTGAAACTTATGTGTCATGAATGGACTTAATTATGTATGTATTATTGTTAGAAACTCTATATAAAATATAGAATATTAATTCTATATTTTATACACTTTTTTACCATTAGTTTTCTCATCCTGTGTCGCATTATCAGAACAATACTTCAGTTACATAAGTAACATATGTACTTAAATCCGCTTAATTATAATCTCAACTCATATAACTTTAATGTCTGTTAAATATATTGAATAATAAAAAGTTTTACTACACGTATGTACAATAAGCCACAAAAGAAGCCATAAGAAATTGTAATATTATTTATCAGTGTTATTTTTTACAAGAACAATAATAATGGTAAAATATATTACAATTTCTGATTGCTTTTATTGTTGCTGTTATGTTTGTTTTGTTCGGGAAATAAGAACTTGAACAGATGTCTTACCATATTTAGCATCTTTGGTATTATTCGTCAGATCTCATTTTGCCTTTACGAGTGTGCAAGGAGGTCGTGTTTCATATTACAAGTATGCGGCAAACATAATACATGCACGCACTTCTCTTAAAGTCAGACAGTCTGGATAGTCTTTCTGGCATTGATATAACCGAGTCGATTTTTTCTTTCACGGAATGAACTCTCGAATGTCTACTTATAGTCGCAATCTTGCACCATATGGATTTCACTCTGAGATCTACATGTCCATTGAACGTGTAGATACAAATGTGTTTTAGGATAGCTCGATCACATTGATTTAAAACTCTGGATCATAATTAACATAACAATGTGCTTTCACTATTACCTCCACAATAATCTTAGTATTCTAGGAACGCCTGTGCACGTGTATATTAAAAAAACAAACGTATTTTAGTGGAATATTATCATATCAGCTCGAATGTATCAAGAGAACTATATGATATTCATCTAAACATATTTGTAATGTTTGATTATTTATTTTTTATTCGTCGTGTCAGTGCGTTTGATTTATTACTTCATTACTATTACTGATTAGGATTTGCACTTATTGATGAGTACCAAAATACAAGAACGTATTTATTTTAATTTAATTGATGCTGTAGTCAACAAATACGAACATACCCACATCATCCACAGTATACACAGTAGACAGGTTATCATGTGGAAAGAAGACTATATCTCTTAGGTCGGTATAATGTACGAGTACAGATTAAGTTAAGCAGCTAAAAGTAACGTTTAAATAATGTTTGAAAGATCATTATAATTATTTCTACTTATAATACAATATATTAACATGTACATACTTATATGTTTAATACTTAAAGGGAGTATACACAATTTCAATGTCAACATTTTAATCTCGAAATCGTTAACCAACATAAGCATATCGCCGAGGAATGTCAGATAATATTAAAAAACAGTTTGTTTATGGTTCCATAAATCAAATATCGTTTACTTCCGTAAAATGTGTTACGAGCAAGTTAAGGCAGATGCCGACCTGTTTACTCGTATTAGTTTTAGAACCAAAATAATCACCGTGACAATGCCCTTCAAGAACTTTCACTTACAACAAGATATGCATCCCTCACAAATACTATCTATTGTTATATTTAAAGATTCGATTAGGTCTTTACTATATACGTTTGATACTTAAGTAACTGTGCTTAAAATGTCTGCCGCAGTGACAGTACTTAACATTTAATAAGCAAGTGCTGAAAATACATCCAACGCTAGGCTACATTCATTTTCATTTCAATAGGGCGTCGAGCTCAATTGGTAAACTGGTTAAATCTGTTGAAATATCAGAGAATAATGCGATAAAGAAAAACTGGAGTGTCTGTTTCTCTATTATGCTTAAAAGAGAATAACTACTGTGCACAAATGACTAAATGTGCGATGTAATATAACGAACAAAAAAGACCACCGAGCAATATTGTTTTTTAGTGACAACCTACTCACCAAAAAGCCAGAAGGCACTCGGCAGTGTGTGTTATTTCTTAAATGCTAACCATTAACTATTAAATATGGCAATTTGCAAACTAAAGTATAATTTCAACCAGAGCCAAATGTCCAAAAACATTTAAGAATGGAAACAATCGCAATTGTGATACAAAGTGTGCAATGTCTTAAAATAAAGTGAAGATTACATAAACTTAACGCAACTATGAAAGAGACATTTTTATATCATTAAAAAAATGAACACATATTATCTTGCGGTTTATTTGTTAAGCTCTAATAGAAGCGCAATATTCATTACAAATAATGACTTTTAAAATGTTTTTATCAGTATGAAATGTTGTACAGATATAGATTCGTATTGCGAAGTGTTTTGTGTTGTTTTGTCAACAAGAGCATTCGAAAAGCATATTACATCTGAGCCTAACTGCTTAGCTACATACTAAATCATGCTCACGCTCTGGCATTCGGCATGACATTGGTAAGACAGCGTTTTGTTCTCTTATTGGAAATCGGTTTTTGGACTTGTTCACGCAGATTGGATAATCATTTACTTCTAGCAAATTGCTTTCCGTTTGAATAAACCGAAACTCAAACGAATTAATTTGCATTATTCGGGGCTATCCGTTTTATTTTATTTACAACGGGCCGCCAGTTTAATGGTTTATATGTGCATATTCGTTTGCTTGATACTAAGTCAATGCTATGTTATAATGCATTCTAAATTGATGCATTTAACATACGCGTGTTCCTGAATTAGAAATTTCACTTGAGGACAGCTTGAGAGAACATTAATAGTTAATGAAAAAAACATCATGGTATTTCATTACATTGGTTGAAAGAAATAAAAGTCTTAGAAACCGACGCTGAATGTATTATTTAATTTATCAGTTAAATTATCAGTCTAGGACGCATTTATTTTCAGGGAAACACAAGTAAATATATTTAACTTATGTCATAAAGTGTTTGAATATATTGCAGTATTAAATTTATATAAATTTACAATTTTAAAAACAAATTTAATAAATAACCGTCAACGTGCAATAACTACGATCATAATTTAACACAAAGTATGCATTTTGTCATCTGATAAATGAAAATTATGGGTTATACATATAGAAGGAAAGAGCTAACATGTACATGTAGTTGCTATAACTACAAAGAACCAAGAACAAATATGTTCAAACACACTTGCATGTGTTGATATAACATTCAAACCTATTGTTCAATTTATCAAAGGTCTCGTTTGAAGTTTGCTTTCAAACTCTTTATCATCATTAAATGTTAGCAAAGGAGTTATGTGTATATAGTTGCGCAAAAATAATGCAAAAAGTAAACAACAGCAAATCGCGGATATTTAATCGCATTTGTCTGTTAAAAATATTCAAGAATGTATGCAGCGTAAGCGTAGATTCTTATTTTAACTGTTTGATTATTGACAATAGTATAGGCAAGAACAATACAAACAAGCGTAGTATACCACCTCTGCGTCACGCGGACACAAATAAAGGTTCATTTCGTTCATTAAAATAATGTTAATAAATAACATACATTCAATTAATTATACAATGTAGTATTTACCGCAATTAAGTGTAATACAGTTTAATGCCAAAGTCAAATAACTACATCCATATTTCGCGAACCGTTCGTTACATGGAAAGAATCTAAAAAAAATAATAATTTTCTAACTATTCGCTGGTGACATACAAAACACATATTATCAATTTATATAAGCGTTTTATAGTAGTTACGAATACTCTCGTCGTCCCATGTCGTATTGTGCAGCACGCTGAAATAATCAGGTAATAAACAAGTCTAAAATGAAAGAGACACATAACTGTAACAGTTGCAATTTTTACGTATTTTTTACACAAAAACAACTTTGTGAAAGATATCATAAGGAATATTGCATTCATGCTTATATGTTGTTCCTAAAAAAAATGTAAGAGTACTTTACCTGCTTAGTTTGTACTTAGCATATTATAGAAATTCCAAATTAAAAAGGGGGCATAACGTAAGCAATTGTTTACATTAGATAATGAAATTTCAAAAGCTTAACTTTATAGTATAAGACACATTTGGATTGTTGTACATTGAAGAGTGAAGGAGTGCTTCGCCACGCAAGTTTGTTTTTACTACATACAGACGGAAAAACATAATAACAGATGACATACGGACATACAGACGTTATACAGTGATTTATTTACTTGCAGGGCGCATTTAGGGGAACGATACTATACATGTTTATACAATTTAATCATTCTAATGGTGTAATCTCTTTGAGTGTTTATGGTTTGTTTCAATACTATTAAACTTTTATTTCGTTAAACAATTTTCGTTTCATATTCCAACAATGTCTTATTGTTTTGCAATTTCCCTTGTGGTTTGGTTGTTTTAACAGGGAATCTTAAAAAGTCATATATGCTTTGCTATTACGCTAACATTGCACAAAGCGTTACCTAATGATACGCAACATGTGGAAAACGGTAAAAGAATATTCTCTTAATTTTATCAAGAAAACAATAATGCTTATGGACTTATATGTCTGATTGCATTATTTATCCACAACACGATGTTTGGCTTTCGTTACTTTTTTATTAATGAGAGTCAGGCATCCGACTCGGACATATTTTAATATTGAAGGCAAGGTATTTGGTAGTTCTAATTATAAACGGCCACCGGAAAAACTTAGCGAGGGTACTTTCTGCTTTTGCAGGTGAAATTTCACTTTGTGAATATTTGTTTTAAATTAAATAATGTTTCGCAAGTAACTGTGATTATCTGCGTATCAATTTATGAGGAAACTGTAGTATTTGTTTAATGCAACTAGTGAAAGGCTGTACTGTACTTGTAACCTCGACATTATTCCTTATCAGCTAGTTAAACAGATACTTGGGAAGAAATGTAAAACATGTGTTTTTGGTTTGTGTATTAAAATCATATTATTATAATATAAGAAACTCTTAACTTCACACTTGGCCCAGAATTATTTAGGCAACATTAAGGTGAAAATAGAAATTAACCTCATAATATCACAATTCAAATAAAATAGCAATACCAGAGAAAAGAATTATTCACTCAATATGTATGCGTAAATAAAACAAATGAGCACCATAGCATGACAATTCCACCTTAAAAGCAATTTTAAAAAGATACCATTTCAATTTAATTACTAGTAAACTTCTTAAAGGTTGGAATCAAGCCAGAGTGCCAGGATTGTTACTTTCTTAGGAATGATGAAACCAAAACAAAAAGTAAGTACATCTCGTTTTCCATTAAAAAACGCAAGACATAGAAGCGTACAGTCAAATATTAAGATAACTGCCATGCAGTTCACGAAGAGGCCAAAATAATGGTTGACCTTTTTAATCGCTTAAACAAACCCAGATATATACATGATTATATTGCATGTAAGGCTAATATAGAAAACTTAAAAACTGCTAGAGTCTTATTTTGATGTTATTCAATTTAGCCCGGAATGCAACAACAAATACACATGTTGTCGAAACTAACGGCCATATGAAGTTAATTATCAATTGTTTACATGTTTAAACTACTCAGAACAACAACTATGATGTTATTATAAATACCCGGACATATCGCCGCAATCAAAATGGTTCAAAAGTCAAAACGGGGGGGGGCGGGTTTTTTCCATGACTATACTGTAAATTATGTAACAAAAGCTTTCGCGAATAATATAACAGCAGCCACACACTAAACTGTTCTTACTGCTTAACTGCGTCCGTTTGTATGCTCACGGTATGATTGGCATTAATTTATATCAATCAGAGCTTGATATAATTATCATAAATATAGTTGACCAATGTTCGTCACTCCATGTGTTAATATTGAAAAAGAAGTCAAATTAACTTCAAACAAAAGATGTATTGTTTATAAATTGTAAAATATATAATAAATTAACGATGCACTTGCCGCAAGTCATATGTGAAACAAAAGTAAAATAATATAATTATACACTAAACAACTTGTTGTTCACTACATGTATATAGAAAGTGAGAACATATTCACACAGTTATAACCATAAAGTTTAATCTATTCTATAAAACTATAATTCTGAGTTTAATTACAGTTATGACATGGTAAACGCGCACTAAATGTATAGAAATTAAGTGTATCACATTAGACCGTCAATATAAAACTGAACGAAATAATCCCAGTATGTGTTGTAATCCTGAAAAATTACTGTCGGAAACACACATACTAGATAACTATAACAAACATGATTTTTCAGGAAATTCGAGTCAAAGAATTGTAGGGAAATATATTTAATAGCAACCCTTAATATGAGATGACTTACGCGTTCTACGAATACATTACAATTTCTGTAAAATAAATTCGCGTTGATATATAGCCACACATGTTAATACTACTTTATGTTCACATTATGAACAACGTATCATTTAAACGTTTCAAGTATGTATATTTTTTCTTAATTTCATGAAACTGTTACTATTCGCTTTGATTAGTATCATGCACCTGTTCATCCAGCGATTGTCGATGTTTGACAGATAATCTGCTGAGTAAGAGTTTTGTTATAACAGCTATCAATCATTTCCCTATCCATAATAAGCTTAGCTCGTACAACCATTCACTACACTACACTGGCATATGTTAGATTTTGGAACCTAATAATCTGGAGCGTAGAAATCAAGCTGACCCATCAAATATCGTTCAAAATCATACACCCTATGAACTATAATTATGTTATCGATAATCCGATTGGTAGATAAAATAAGTCTACATTGTTGGTACCTACCTATTAGACGACGGAGATGCGAATCACAACTTTAAGCCAATGTTAATTACATGATATTGATCTTGTCGATATCATTTGCAATACTCGTTGCAGTTTCGAAATAGTTTGCTTACTTTAGTTTGCAACAAGTCATTTAGATACTTTGCGGTTGAGTGTAAACCCCTTTTAGTTTATATATACATGGTATACCTTAAGAATGAGTAAATGTTTAATTATATTAATGGAAAGATGTACTTTTTACATTATTGTGTTGCAATTTTGAATTCAGAATTGTAGCTTTATCATCTGATACTAATTTTAAAGTAAAATTATATATTGAGAAACCATTAGTGACCTAAAGCGAGTACAGTATGTTTGAGGACAGTCCATTATATTAACAAAATATGACATTGTAGCAGATAAGAAAGACACAATTAAATAGAACAATACGAAGGTAACATCGTTGACATCGATGTTGTTTGAAGATATTGGTGTACATGTATATAATCTATCAAATCATACTAGCGTAATACAGTAATCACGCTTCAAACTATATCGAACTTCCTTGAAATTAACAACTTTGCGGAAGAAGAACAGCTAGTAATCATGTAAATAGTTTAGTAAACAAGATGTATGCGTCTGTTTTGATTAAATGACGTTGAATAAATACCAGTCAATCAAGGTTCTGTGTCTGGTTAAATAGGCTAAGTAGTGTTTGGTATTGTGGTTGTTGATTGAGACAAGATATTGTAACTGGAGATAGAATTACACGAAATTAAGAGTTATAACGCGATGTTACCGCGCCTACCTACATGCCTGTCTAACATCGTCTTCAATCATGCGGGCGACATGATCTGTCTGTTTTTGTGTCTATCCGTCTATCCATATATCTTTTTGTCTTTATTTCTGTCTGTCTGCACGATGTTCTGTTGGAACAAACTCATGACGAAATTATACTTTTGCAACAAAATACATTCAAACATGTTTCTATGTCCCTGTATGTAATGTTCATGTGCATTCGTTATTGTCGTAAAATATGCTTAGGTAGTTCCCCAATTTAACTAAAAAAAAGACTTAACAATCAGTGAACCTGTACTGACATAACACACACAGTAATAGACATGCTCAGAAAGTTAGTTTAACCCTTAACAAAAGTCTCATTAATGCATTGTTCTGTTTGCTATTATAAATATATAATATCTTACAAATGCACACGATTCGCATCAGAGGTGTAATAGTAATTGCCTGTTGAAATATATTTTGGCAACGCACGTGTATGCCATATAATATTGCATTAACCGTTTCAATGTGGTGACCCACGTTGTAATCATTTTGATTTTTTTGTATTGTGCTGCTGTATGAATTACCATGTATTAAGTTGGTCACATGACTTAACTAAGGAGCTTTCAGCTGGTGAGGACAGTTTCCCTCCAAGCAATATCTTTGAGGTTTCGATATTTCTTCATTCCTTTTCAATTGACTTATTTTAAAGGCTTTGTTATCTTTTGAAATAACTCTTATAATTAAACGCAATACACAATCGATGGCGTTTAATTAATTCTAACATTTCAGTCAAATACAACATTAACATTATGATAAAAATGTATTATAATTGGCAAAGGCAACGCATCTTACCTAGTGCTAATCAGTTAGGGACTTTATCAAGGTATTAAATGTTATGATATTTTACTATATTAGCGTGTGAGTGAATTTGAGAGTGAAACCCTGGAGTTCTGTGTAGGTAAAGATTCTCCGATAAAGGAATAAAACTTGAATAAAGGTCTATGCAAATCGCGTCCATGTTATTTATATGATGATGTAAAAAATAATTTAAGCAGACAGTGGTGTTTAAAGACAGTGGCTTTTTATTTTACATGTGAGGTAACCCCGGACAGTAAATAAAAACACGATTCAGCATACAATCATGGATACGATTTTCTTGGACGCTTTGTTATGCAATTATGTTATTATGGAAATTTGCAGCTTGATTTTCGCATGCCTATTCTTTTTCTTGTTATGTTAAGTTCTTGTATTGCAATAAAAATGCATAAATAAATATCGGTGAATACAACCAAGGAATCTATGAAGATCAGGAAATCGAAAACCTTTATGTTTTTAGACAACGGTTTTTGCGTAATACGTCACTTAATGTTAAAATCATATAATGTTCACAATTAATTTGTAAATATGTCAAATATCGCTTCATTAAATTCAATAGTATGTCGGGTATGAATACATATTATGACAACTGCAAATTTGCTTTATACACACCATGTTCACCATAAACTTCCACATGACAAAAATATTTATACTTCGTGGAATGAGTAGGAATTAAATTCACACGTATTGCGCACTTGATATAATGTCGCCTTTGAAGTTTACTTTTAGAATCTACTTGAATAATTAAATGCTTGCAAATTGATTTAGGTGTATATTTCTGCCCAAAAAAACGAATGATTGATGTTAACGCAGAATCAGAGGCATTTTAAGAAACTTATTAGCATTCGGCTCGAAAACATAACGCAGTTCTAATGTATGCAGCGCCGATCTTGTTTCTAAAACAACTGTTTGATTAGAATCAATACTCAATGAAACAAAGAAAATATGCGCTTTATTATTAGTATATTTATTTATTATTATTATTATTATTATTATTATTATTATTATTATTATTTAATTATCATAATTGTTTTAAATAGTTTGCTGGATTTAGTATGCAATGCCGGTGGTGTCGTATTCCAATTATTTCCGAAATCTGACAGACCAGTTTCTTTGCGTTATGGATTGTTTTTACACGGAATGTACAAACTGATTTCTGTTTTGCGATAACTCAACCTTTGCACAAAGTGTTAACATATGGTGTGCACCATGTAGACAGCGGTAGATGAATGTTCTCTCAACAATATCATTAAGACAAACACTATGTCTATGGATACGTATTTATGAATGCATAACGGCCTTTATCTAAAAACATTGCTTGGCATTCGACGCATAATATAAACACAGCTATACGATTTATATGCATGTTAAACAAACGAAATACACATGTCCCTTACATATATGTCGGATTCTTAATTTGTAGTTATTCAATTTAGGTTGGAATGTAACAATGTATACACGTGTTGCCGATAACAGCTTAAATACCTCGTTCATTATCAACTGTATACTTTAGAAATCGGAAAACTTCAAAACATCAAAAATTGATACCCCAATTACGTTATGTTAACAACTTGTAATAACAACTACAGCTGTACCAGACAACGTGATATTCAGCCTCGCTGTTTTCTAAGTCATCATTCCTATCGGTTGCATTTTTTTCCTCAGATCTGTTTACTTTAAAACATAAGGTAGGTCATATTTATGGTATGTAAATCATTATTCACTTTATGATAGTATCAATTCAATTCACAATAACATCGCCGGATACTCTAGCATGATAATCAGGTACATCAATTTTACATTACGATATGATCAGATCGACATGTATTTTAAAATAATAATCGATTTTCTTTTGAAGCCCCGCCCCTCCTTTATTGATTTACTACAAGTAAAAACGGAACTTCTCAAATTATTATACTGATAGTAACAACATTCTCTAATTCTTTAAATATATGTCTGAGATCTCTAAAATTAAAACGCTTAGTGGACTTTTTTAATAATTTAAAATTTCTGAACAACTTGAATGATATACATACTTTTTAAAGTAAAGACATGGTTATTGCGTTATTTGTTCAATTAAAGTTGCTCGATAACTAGATAACTTTTTAAAAGTACAAATGGGCGTACACACATATTGCTTACTCCATTGGGTCGTCAATTGCAGCATGCAACAAAATGTGATGGACGCAAACGTCATCTTAAACATTTTAAAGACTATACATTATCTTTTAGATGGTGAATTTTATTTTGGCTATATCACGGCTTATCATCAAATTTAGAGGCAATCACATATGCAATTATTTTGTAAAGCAATATGAATGCAAGATTAATTCCAACAATTGAACAGGTTCTTACAATGCGAACCACGAGATTTGATATATTATAATCATATTGTGAGATCTCCGTACGTCACTTGGATAAGATGATTCCTGATTCCCTAATTATGCCGACCTCTAAATGGTTACCGTATATGCTTTATGTGCATAATGTATATGTGCATGCCCAGTTGGAGATCACATGTGGTCGATTCAATAATAAAAACCTCATCAAGCGATACATAGTAGTCTAACAATGAACTATGATAAAGTATTCATCATCATGGTCCCGATATTTAACTGCCATGATTACCAATAAATAACACTAATGTAAGGTCCTTGCTATTAAAGTGAAAAAAAAATTAAAAAAAATGAAGCCATTATGTTTAACCTTTTCAACATAGTAAGACATTGAATTCAATGTCTTATACCATACGAAATACAACATAATAATACACGTGTTGCTACAGGTCTAAGTGCATACAGATTAAACTTATCACGCTTACAACGTCAATCGAAGACTAAATATAATAATCCGATTATGAGTTACACATGTAATCCTGAGCAATAAGAATCTGAACCAACAGTACCAGATTTATAGCACACACATGATTTTTTTTCAGTAATTCGAATCGACAAATTGTATGAAAATATGTTTAAGGTGAACACTTGATGTAAGTTGATGTACACACACTCCATGAATAAATTCGCATTTAAATTTGGACTTTATCCCTACGTGTTAATCATTATGGCATTGTACGATGTAGAAAAAGAATGATCGATGATCACTATACAAACACACATTTCACCTGTTCTTTTTCAAGAAGGTGGGTTCTTACTGCATTAAATGAACCTTTAACGATGATCTATAATTATTTTCTCGCACTTGTTCAATCATATATTGTAAAAGGTTTGACGGATAAGCTGCTGCGTCAGAGCTGGGTTATAACAGCTATCAATTCGCTTTTTATGCCTAAATAGCCTAATTCCATAAAGCATTACACTTCCATATGCTACAGGATGGAACCAAATGAATCTGGAAGGTACAAATCAAGCCGACCCATCAATAATCGGTTACAAACACCCCATATCAATTTAATTATCTTATCAAAATTACTATTGGTAGATAAAATGAATTATTTGAACCTGCATATAATATGGTAGAGATCCGTTTTGTAACTATAACTCAATCTTGATTACATGTCATTGAGCAGGTCGATACCATGTGATGAAACCGGTGCAGTCTTGGAGTTATAAATGTTTACAACAATCCGTAAAGTATTAACATATTATGTTTTTTTTCTGTTCCCATCTGACGTGTAATTGTACATGTATGTGTAAGGAATCATTTGCTAAAACTTTCTTTTATATAAAAGACTAAGTTTAAAGGTGTTATATCTGGAGTATAACGACGTTAATCTCTAATATCTACATTATACCAATGCAATGATGTAATATCTACATCTGCATTATAACTTGTTATATCTACATTATAACGATAATATCTTATCGCCTAATTTAACACTTAACATGCCGTATTGAGTAATAATCAGTAAACTAATGAGCATACAACATATTTATTTAAATTATTAGTGTATTACATCAAAAACGAAAGAATAATCTGAATTGAATAATAACAAAGATATATTACCTTCATGTTGCTTGAAGGTATGTGGTTTAAATAACCATTCACATCATACTTACTATATTAAGTAAGCTCACTTCAAACTGTATCGTATTCCCTTGTATTTCAACGGACACAGTACCATTATAATACGAGTTTTGTAAACAAGAGGTTTACGTATGTTTTTTTTGACAGGACGTTGAATAAATGCCAGTAAATCAAGATGTTGTTTCTTTTGTTTTGTACTATATAGCGCTTAGCATGGATATGAGCTCTCATTATACATATCGTTTTAGCTTAAAGAAAAGGTATTAAATATATACTTCCTGTCCAAACAGAGTCCTGAATCAAGCGGCGGCTTATATATTTCATTGCATGTGTGCCTCTTATAACACAGATGTTAGTGCTATCTAAATAAAGCTTTATCATAACCCTTTGATTCTTACGTAACAAGAAAACGAAAAAAAAAAATCTATAAAAAAATAACCTTGAACATGTGTCCGTACGTCTGTGTGTTTGTCTCCTTGTCTGATTGTCCGTCGTATGTGGGCGTATATCTATAAACTTCATTTTCACAACTCTGTTTCTATCTATTTTAATATACCACTAAAATGTGACAAACACGAATGCATATACCAATATTGCTGAAAACAACCTATTCAAAATGGTTCTTTGTTGATGTGTACAAAACAGTGTGATTCTTAATTAAATAGTTATACCACATATTTTACGTTATTACTTGCTGTAGAGGTCTTTTTGCGTTTTATTCCATAATATATCGAGTTTTAATTTCCATTGTAAAGTCACGAAACATAAACCTCAGTCCATCCTTGTTGGTCTTTGTCGGAATGTATTTAAGAAGCGTAGCTTGCGCGTCAAAACGAACGGCATCTGCGACAATAAACTGATAATGTGTCACGACATTCCTAGTGTTTGCTTGTAGATCGTTTGGAGGACTAGTTTATGGACATGTTGGTATATTACATGCTGTATTTCAGCAGTATTCATCCATAGGAGTGGTTGTAACCACACAACTGCCATCATGTATTCCCATATGTTTTGCACATGCTCGTTTTTATTTTATGTGGTATCCACGTCGTGTTTATTGCTTTTGTGAATAAACAACGGCTACCTTCGCGAATATGTTTTGCTTGTACGCATGTCCGTTTCTGGGCAGAAATAATTGCCGAGATAATTTCCTTTGAAAATAAACAAGGCTACCTTCACAAAAATGTTTTTCTTTTACGAACATGTAACATGCGTATTTACAGTGATAGTGTAAAGCTTTATGTTTTTATCCCAATCTTAAACCGAAACATGCATATGCACATGGATTATAAAAAACATTTACTTGGTCATCTTTGAATTGTGACGTAAATCAAATGTTGCTTACTTCAATGAAGTTCACAACGACTTAATTGACAGGGGTACTCGTATTTGTGTTGAACCAGAAATTGTGTCCGTATGAAAAGAATATAGGGGATAACCGAACATTTTGCATGTCTTCTTTACATAAATGAATTATAGATTTAACAAACAAACAATTATATAAAAATATAATTTCTTTGATATTTGGGTTAATACTTGTTTATAACATTTATTCAGACTTTTTATTCATCAACGCTTTGAAAATAACAAATAATAAAAACATAAGACAATCACGTTGTTTTGACGTCTATAAAACTATTCATCGTCTGGAATACCCCAACAATTGTTAAGCTGTTGGAGATCTAACCTGTTTAAGTTAACGGTAAAACTATTAGAACGGTAATACATTCAGGTTTTATCATCAATAATCATTACTGTCGAGGACAAACAATCCAAAGAGTCAAAGCAAATAACAGACACACACTATAAAATGCCGTTGCTATCAATTTCAGTGACTTTAGAAGCAATTTCTTTCGTATTAAATGTGATCCTTTCAGACCGAAAACACACACCAAGTGACTGACAATGACGAATTGAGGATTGAGCTAACCATCTAATTCAATATAATGGTAGCTGCTGTCTTAGCTGTTATTTGCACTTCATTTCTAACAGCGAAAACCCGTTTTGTTTGGAATCTTATAGTCGTTGCAAAATTCACAACTTTGCCCCTTGCTTGGTGAAGACAATAGATCTATACACGGCATCATTTTCAAGAAATTCAAATTTGTTTGGTTTGTTCCTTATGATATGAACTGATGTACTATATTTAAAGTGAAGCAAATTAAGTCAAATGTTTATTTTCGACGGATGGATAGTTTGTTTGTTTACATCCTTGCATATCTTAAAAGCTGTTTCTTATTAAAATAAATGTATCGCCAAACAAATGATTGTTTGTATACATTTATCGATTTTAACGCTTCGTATGGAAATTGCAATGCGACTCTGCCAATTTTAAACCATTGAATACGCGCTTTCAAATATACAACAAGAATGACGTGACTGCCTTCATATTCGTCAACACACACTTATTGCACTATATCTCATGGTTAATCTGTTAAATTATAATATGTTGATTTGTGTGACCTTAATCCGTTTGCAGAAGCAACATCACAGTGTTGTTTAAAGTACAATATCATACAGATATAAACAACAATAACATCTGTAGACTTTACACGCATCCGAAACAAATGTGTAGGTGGTCTTCAAATATGTACAATAAAATTTGGCAATCTAAGACATTGGTGGAAAGCTCGTGATTCCGTGCATATAATATGCTATGAATACATTGGATAATGACATCATTATCTGATTAAAATTGACTTTTGTAGACAACAGGGGCAGTCATTTCGGCCGTGTTCTTCAAATTGTATTCAAGTTATCCCCCCCCCCCCCC
>VMBQ01000403.1:126366-152772 GCA_007657795.1 Dreissena rostriformis | reverse complement strand
TCGTATAATGTTTTGCTTTTACGCATGTCCGTTTCTGGGTAGAAATAATTGCCGAGATAATTTCCTTTGAAAATAAACAAGGCTACCTTCACAAAAATGTTTTTTCTTTTACGAACATGTAACATGCGTATTTACAGTGATAATTTAAAGCTTTATGTTTTTATCCCAATCTTAAAACGAAACATGCATATGCACATGGATTATAAAAAACATTTACTTAGTCATCTTTGAATTGTGACGTAAATTAAATGTAGCTTACTTCAATGAAGTTCACAACGACCAAATTGACAGGGGTACTCGTATTTGTGTTGAACCAGAAATTGTGCCCGTATGAAAAGAATATAGGGGATAACCGAACATTATGCATGTCTTGTCTGTACATAAATGAATTATAGATTTAACAAACAAACAATTATATAAAAATATAATTTCTTTGATATTTGGGTTAATACTTGTTTATAACCTTTATCCAGACTTTTTATTTATCAACGTTTTGAAAATAACAAATAATAAAAACATAAGACAATCACGTTGTTTTGACGTCTATAAAACTATTCATCGTCTGGAATACCCCCAAGAGTCAAAGCAAATAACAGACACACACTATAAAATGCCGTTGCTATCAATTTCAGTGATTTTAGAAGCAATTACTTTCGTAATGAATGTGATCCTTTCAGACCGGAAACACACACCAAGTTACTGACAATGACGAATTGAGGATTAAGCTAAACATCTAATTCAGTATAATGGTAGCTGCTGTCTTAGCTGTTATTTGCACTTCATTTCAAACAGCGAAAACCTGTTTTGTTTGGAATCTTATAATCGTTGTAAAATTCACAACTTTGCTCCTTTCTTGGTGAAGACAATAGATCTATACACGGCATCATTTTCAAGAAATTCACATTTGTTTGGTTTGTTCCCTATGATATTAACTGATGTACTATATTTAAAGTGAAGCAAATTAAGTCAAATGTTTATTTTCGACGGATGGATAGTTTGCTTGTTTACATCCTTGCATATCTTAAAAGCAGTTTCTTATTAAAAGACATGTATCGCCAAACAAATGATTGTTTGTATACATTTATTGATTTTAACGCTTTGTATGGAAATTGCAACGCGATTCTGCCAATTTTAAACCATTTAATACGCGCTTTCAAATATACAACAAGAATGACGTGGATGCCTTCATTTTCGTCAACACACACTTATTGCACTATATCTCATGGTTAATCTGTTAAATTATAATATGTTGATTTGTGTGACCTTAATCCGTTTGCAGAAGCAACATCACATTGTTGTTTAAAGTACAATATCATACAGATATAAACAACAATAACATCCGTAGACTTTACACGCATCCGAAACAAATGTGTAGGTGGTCTTCAAATATGTACAATACAATTTTGCAATCTAAGACATTGGTGAAAAGCTCGTGATTCCGTACATATAACATGCTATGAATACATTGGATAATAACATCATTATCTGATTAAAATTGACTTTTGTAGACAACAGGGGCAGTCATGTCGGCCGTGCTCTTCAAATTTTATTCAAGTTATCCCCCCATTGAAATAATTTGAACAGATTCTCTAGATAATTCTATATACGAAATATGAAAGTCATTGTCTGTTCAGGCAAGAGAATATGAAAACATTTTCCATATGTTAGGCTATATTAAACTGGCGATCACAGGAGTGAAGCCGTTTTTCACCTCTGAGGCATGATGGGAGACACTTTTGTAGAGCACATCTTTATGATGCTACCTAATATAAAAGACTTGGTCTTTTCTGTATGTAAGTCTTCGTTAAACTGGTTAATCCATAATAAATACCAAACCTCTTTGTCTTCAAGTTTCAGAAAACAAAGTGTTCAAAGTGTTCCCTATATACATAAATGGAAAACAAGTAATCACCAAGACAGGGTCAATTTGTACCCCATGGGGGAGTTTGAATAATTATTTTAAAAGCCAGCAAAACGATGTTATACTTCAAATTTAAAACCTCTGGGCCTTGGAGTTTAAGAGAAGAAGATTTTCTTACCTTTTCATTTTTCGAACGATGTGTTGTCTCCTTGACCGGAACCATTTTTCTAAAGAGGAAAACATAAGAAACATGCTTGTAAAATATCAAAATGTGATCCAGCGGTTGCGGAGAAGATGTTGTTTGAAGAAAAGGTGGACGAATTTGCGCATGGACACAAGAACAATTGGACGAACAAGGGGCATCACAGTTTTCCAGTATCTGACCGCGATCACGTTATGATCAGGCGAGCTCAATATAATCAATTTATTATTCATTGGCTCAGCACGTTTTTCATCAATACGTTCAATACTTGCAAGTTTGTGTCAGAAAATAACTGATACACATAAGGCGCAATTCATATTATCAATTGCCAACGAGACTGTATCTATAGTAAATTATGACATCTTTTCTTGAACGTAGACACATCCCATATGTTTTGACAATTCAGTATTACATCTTAAACAAAACTTTTTTGTTTTATGAATACAAATCCGACCGGTGAGAAAATGTAGAACATTCCATATAAAAATAGAAACCGCAAGGTACAGATGTTTGGTATTTTGCTTGTAGCACATGACGGTTCTAGTCATTTTGTCTATTGGTAGGGCCATGAGCAGCCCATACAATTCACTTTTAAAATCCGGGTTGCACTAATTATTATGGCGCTGGAATGGTGAGTTCTTAACCCAATTAATACGCATTTATCAAAACATAGTTCGAGTATAAGAACATTAAAAAGAAAGAAACTAAGTTTGCTTTCGGGGCATTACAGAAAATGTTTAAGATTAAATTATAGAGTGTGGCCTTTGACACGGATTGTTCAAATTATGACCCTATATACGAAACTGACCAGGCTAAATTACACAAGTTAGCGATCAATGCATACTATAAAACATATACATAACAATTATTACAACTTTGTTCATACATTTTGGAACTGTCGATGCAAAGCATTAGGTGACTTTAACCGATTAAAGGACAGGCCGAACCTCACACTTACCCCAGAATAAAACACAACTTACACAACAAAAATGCCGTATACAAAACAAACGAAATGTCTACCACTTCTTTTATTGTGATATTTTAATTAGCGATTCCGTTCTAGCAATCACTATTTATTTTCGGAAAACTTATACATTTTAAATTGAATCCAAAATAGATCTTAAATATAGATATATTTATATTTGTGGTGTAGGAATAATGATCGAACATATTGCGCATGACAAAACAAACTAAAACCTCCTTCGATGTTTATTTACAAATGTAATTTGTATCCATATTATAAGTTTATTATGTGTTATATTTTTAAAATGTCTTAAAACGAAAGCTATACGTAAAAATGAAGCACGAATTGGCTATACCGCAAACCATATTGCATCGTTTAAAGAATGCATGTCAAAGAGGCTAGCTGAAGTTTACAGGTACATTGTCTGTTTAATAAATGGAAATAAAACACATGCTTCTAATTGAACCTCACACGATCACACATATGCAAACATAAACAAAGAAAACCTCCTGTTTAATCAAACGAGAATTCGTATAAGCTACTGTAGTGTTTTATTTAAAGCAAGTGACACTTTTTTGCATTAAGAGGGGTACAAAGCGCCTGAATGATATAATAATTTTGAATAGTTATGATGTTTGAATTAATATTGCTGACAACAAATCAGCAAAATTTCAGAATCATATCCTCATCATTGAGTGGAAACAGTTTTTCAATTTTACGAAACAGTGACCTTGATCAATACTACATACGCATGTAACCTAACTAGATACCAACTTTCTTCACAATATAACCACCATAACTCAAGCTATTGGGCAGACATCTTTCTTCTATTTTTAGTTACACTGATCTTTTTTTTCGATTGGAACTTAATAACTCATTAGCTATGTCTCCATAATATTAACCAACAAACAAAATTAAAGCGGGATACCTAAATCTAAACTAAAGGTATCCATCGGAAACAATTTGTCTCTTTTATATGCTACATTGACCTTCAAGACTTGGACCAAATGCGATCCTAATCTATGTCTGCAGGTCACGCTTCACACGTTAAAACAAAGGACGACATCCAAACGTGTAGACTTGTCCAAAGTCTACTATGGTCTAAATCTGCAAATGATGATAATTGCTGAGCAAATTAAGTGCTTTATTATTAAGCAAAAAAGCATTTTTCACACATCTTTGAAATCCAAATACTAATATTTTATGTTGCGCATACGTGGTGCATTTTGTATCAATTAAGCAAACAACAAACGAACATGTTCAACAATAGCAAATTATCAGATCTATTACTTCGAAAATGAAACGCAAACGCGTTAAATGTGTTTCAAAAACTGTATCTCTTGCGTCATCTTCGGAGCCAAAAGTATATTATATTACGTTAACACTAAATGCTATCAAGAAGTATTGCGGTCTATGGAGAACGTGGGTTCCAACGATGCACGGGGCTTTGATCCCAGATAACCCAGCTAAGACTAAAAACTCAATATGTATGCTGTTTTAATGTAATGTTATTATGGATACATGCGAACATCATTGATTTCAGGTAGGAATGATATCTTACATTGATGTTTAGGGTTTATTCGGTATTTCGGTAATAACTTTGATACACTGTTTATATTCAGACCAGACGTTCGGAAACAAACGTATTTCCATATTGTTCAAACATTTTGCTGTTTTCGTGATGACAATGTAAATATTGGGTTTCAGAGTTTACGTCTGAAACAAAATACAATATTTTAACAAAAACTATATATATGCTGTTATACTTGGACATCGTTTCTGTTTCAATAATATTAGAGATTGATTTAACAAAATTTAAATTTAACGCGCCTACTAATAAATAAGACCGTATATCAACTATCAATTCATCTAGTTGTTTTACTTTTTAGTATTGCCACCAGGATTACACGAGTGGGTCTGAAGTGTGTTTAGCACAGGTTTAGGGTTATACCAAATTTCAGATGGCGAAATGCATTCCAATATTTGCGAGGGCATGCGTTTGTTTTTCAAATAGTTAGAAACAGTATTCAATTATATCGAATTAAATTAGAAAAAGTAACTTAAGGTAAGGAATTTTATTTCATTAAATGAGTTGCTTGCCTACCGTAAAAGTATAGTATGTTCCATCCATGTCTACATCGTTGGAGTTTACAGTTTTCGTGTATTAGTTGTTTTATTGTTTAGTATAAGCAAGTATGAATAAGTCAAACATAATTGCATATCATTGCAGAGGCTAACATTACTACCACAAGAGATGGTTGTCAGTTCTTTTAAAGAAACTAACGTACACATATGTTGTTTTCTAGAGTTGCAATTGATATCAGACATTAGAAAAACAATGACATTCACTGTGGAATGCAGAGAACTTTTTTCCGTTTTGCCACAAAAAAACACTCTATGGGCGGGGAGTTTATTTTCAAAAGGATAAGATGTGAAGTTCAACCAAGTTTTGACAGATGAGAATGGAACGATATGATTTTAAATCTTATTTTACATAAACAAAACAGTTTACATTTATTAATGTGCAAGGGACAAATAATGATAGCTCCGCATTCTTCCGTTATCGAAAATATTTCGAACGAATCATTTATATGGTTGGTAATTTAAATTAAGTTTTAAGTGCAAATCTTGATTATTGTAATTACAAATCAAATAATAATAGCGCAAAAGCAAGAAACACTTTAACAAACTGTATAACTGATACACATATGGAATTATCCGTTCAGTGAAATACATGAGGATCGAACAGAATTTACCTTTAGAAAATCCTTTACAACATAACAGGCAAGGCTTGATTTTATCTTTGTAACGAATCACTTATTACCGCAACAAATGAAAAGACACTTTGCTCAAACAGTGTTTTATTTAAAGAATATGTATTCAGTCTGTAATTCGGATATAGAATTTCTAATTGATGACTAGCTTTTTGTTAGAAAGACTATTGATTGAAATCAGAGGCTCCATAATTTCATATTCATAATTGAAAAAGAAATTAAACATTAATAACGAACATTAGATAATACAGAAAATCGAACAAATAGAGAATAATGTATATGGAGATAATGAGGAGTTATTAATCACTCTCCGAAATGAATTAAAATTAATGAGAGAGGAAACCACTGAAAGAAATATTATTCGTCCAAGAGCTGTTTGGATAGATAATTGAAACAAAAAAACACTTCTCTTTTGAAATTTAGAAAATGCTACCCTTGATCTTTTAAATAACTTTGCCTTAAGTTCTGGATTGAAAATCAATTATGACAAAACAAACCTTATATGGATTGGCTCCAAAAAGTTTAGCATACAATCAATAATAACTAAATATAAACTAGTCTGGGGCACAACAAACTTTAAAGTTCTAGGAATATTATTTGATGTTGATTTAAAGAAAATAATAGAAATAAACTTCACGAGTAAACTGGAAAAGCTGCACAATATCATAATTTTTTGGAAAAGAAGAAATTTAACACCCCTAGGAAAGATAACAGTTGTTAAATCACTACTACTTCCCCTTTTTACACACCTGTTTGTAGCTCTTCCTAGCCCAGGAGAAAAAGTTTTAAAACAAATAAATAGCCTTTTTTCCAATTTTATATGGGATGGACCAGCAAAATTTAAACAAACTATTGCTATTAAATCATATGATGATGGAGGAGTTGCCATGACTGACATATATGCTTTTGAAAAAACTATGAAAATGACATGGTTAAGGAAAATTGTATCAAGTAATGGAAAATGTTTCCAACTTGTATATTCTATGTTTGATGTGAAGAAAATGTTTAATTTAGGAAAAAATTACATAGAAAAAATTATGATAAGTTTAAAAAATTGTTTTTGGAGAGATGTCCTTACATGTTACATTGAGTATATTAACAAACAAAATGTCAGTAAGTGTGAAGATATCCTTGATATGCCGTTATTTTATAACCACAATTTTAAGATAGGTGTGAATATTATATATAACAAAAATATGTATGATAGGGGAATTAGATATGTAAGAGATATAATGTGCACTTCTGGAGAATTTTTAAAACAATCTGTATTAGAAACTCTCATTGGCGTTAAAATTAACTTTCTTTTTTATGAAGGTTTAATTAGAACTGTGAATGCATTTATCAGGCTATCAGGACTTCCATTTATTAAAAAGCCAAATATACAATGTGCATTTATATCATTTTACTTGAATAACATTGTATTTGGATATAATCAAAACAAACTTGTCTATAAATGTTTTAGCTATAATACAGATATACCCACTTGCCATTTAAAATGGAATACACTTTTTAATAACGTTGAATGGACAAAAGTGCATGCACTTGTTTTTATTATATCTAAAGACACATACACTCAGTGGTTCCAGACAAGAATTGTTCACAGAATCCTAGGAACCAAATCTTTGTTATTTAAAATGAACATTGTTCATGACAATTTATGTTCTTTCTGTAAAGAAAATGAAGAAACCCTACTACATATATTCTGGGACTGCATTTTCACAAAGAGAATTGTTAATTATGTTGTAGATTTTTTAAGATCCCATAATGTGCAAAAATGTACTGATATTTCATGTCAAACAATGTTATTTGGTTGTACAAGTATTAACATGACTGATATTAATATTCTTATTCTTGAAATTAAAAAGTATATATTTGTATGCCAGAGAAAGGGTCTATTACCTTCAATAAGGGGGCTGAATAATTATCTTTGCGTAGCATGGGAGATTCAATCTAATACTAAATGTAAAGAAAAGAAACTACTTAACTGGTCAATTGTAAAACTTTTTGTAGATCAATAGAACAGTGATATTGTAAATTGTGTTGTTTACTTAAAATATTTAATACCATGGTCGATTGATTAATGTTTTTAATTGTCTGAAGTCAAAACGTTTGATTAAAGCTTATGATTTTCTGAAGTCCAAACATTTGTCTTTTTTTGTATCATAACATCGCATGTATGTGTCTGTGTAGGTGTGAACTGTATGATTGTGTCTATATTATGGAATGCATGGATTTTATTTACCTCTATTATATTATTCATTTGAATTGTTAAACAACTATATTATATACTAACAGAATAACATGAAAACTAATGATACACTATGTAATGTATGGAGGTGAATAAACGCTATAAATTCAAAAAAAAAAGATTTTTTTTTAGAAAAGTACAATTACACTAACAAAACAATACTGTTATTAGAAACTTTGATGGGAATGGTGTTAATGATGAATCCGAAATGTCAAAAGAACATAACTATTTTATACGAATGTATATAGCCTGCAACCCGGTATTTTTGCGGTAATAAAGAATTAATCATTCGCGTTTTTATATTTTCGATACATTGTTGAAAAGATTATCACATTTGACATTTGAACATTTCAGCATGCAATTTTAAAACGAAAACCCATTAATTTTAACTGAAGTCACAACAAAAACAACACCACTGTCCGTCATTCGTATATATAATCACATCTGGTGTTTCCGCGGTAAATATGAATTTAAATTAAACATGAATACACAAAGATCTGACATACCATCAAAAGCTTCAATCGATTTAGTTGATCAGCAGTAATTTTTCATACTTTGATTTCAGACACAAAAATAAATAAATATCACGGTAATTATCAAACAATGTTCTACTTTTTCTTAAATAATAAACTATACTCGACAAATTCAAATATTGTTAGTATGACCGGAACAATAATTAAAAACATAAGTGGTGTGTAACCCAAAGAAGTTTAAAAAAATCTTAATAATGTATGAACGAAGCACCTACCAGCAGACGGAAGCAAAACATTCGAAAAAGTGGAGAAGTTGAATGGGAAATTTCCTATCAGGATTGATTTTAGTAGATTTTGGCTTCAAATTATGTTCTCAATACCTGTTGGACATAAAATTACTAAAACTCGATAGATTGTGGCAGATGCTTTCTTGCAGATTTAACAAGTAGGTCGCAAATTTGTGTTTGTAAACAAAAGCCGGGGGGGGATGAACGTAATACCGCGAGAATAGCTGACCCGCGAGAATACCGGGTTTGTGTATACTAAGTCAACAGAAATAAACGATCTTAATATCGACAGCTTTAGAAAATATTTATACTTAAAAATTAACCACGGAACAATCTTTGGAAGGTCTTTTTTCCTTTTTAGAGATCTTAAACACTTTCAAAAATATATTTTAAAAAATGACATAAGTCCCTGTTCAGATTGATTTACCTATAACGTGTTCAAAGTTGTCGGGGGGGGAGGGAATGGTCATTTTGTAGAGCATTGCACTTCTCTTTTGTATATAATATATTCGCCTCGAATATGATACTATGAACTTTACTAAAAATACAAAATATAACTCAATTATTGTTGATGATTCTTTTTTCTTTTATTAACAAAACCCTATCCATTTTAACTGTTGGTCCCATTTTTATCCACTGGATTGCTCTTTGTTATCATTACACTTCTACTGATGTGTACGTGAATGGTTTTTATTCCGAATTCTCCAATATCGGCCATGGCTGTTGACAATGGGATCCTGTACAAATTTATGTATTATGAGCTGAAATTTAATCTATAAAAAAAAAGAAATAACAAGAACATTGAAAGTGTTTTCATCAATTTCAAATAATATAAAGTAACACAGTTTTTTATGATAAAACATTTATGCCAGATGTTAGTGAAGACACAGTTAATAAAACCTTCGATATCCCAAATTACTTTTCTCAATATTCTTGTTAAAATTTAGTTTCGACAATTAACATGTTATGTGGATAGTTTCCTTTAAATATAACACTCGTTCGATAAAAACGAATTAGAAATTGGTTTTGGGAAACAATTGTTTTAATCTACTTGGCGTACATGTTAATATTGACGTTGAAAACATGGTGTCTTTGATTTTTTATTGATTAAATACACAGTTTTGAGAAAGGTATCAAAGGAAAAGACGAACGCTTACGCATAATGGTTGAAAAGCAAATGCCCAACGTATTGTCCATATACTCATCCCAAACTCCACAAATATCAAAAAAATGAAATAACCTTTCTTACAAATTTTTGGCAAGGTCCTCCAAGAATAAAAAGTAAAGTCCTTATTAAAGATAACAACACTTGAGGCTATGAAAATTGTTAATGTCTTAATGTATGTTAAAAATTACTCAGATTACACAGACTTACACAGGTTAAGCTTGTACATTCTATGGATTTGCTTACAAATATACTTGAATTAGAAACAAACAAAATTAACATTTTGGAAATACTAAATTGAGTCTTGTGCAACAAAGATGTTTAATCCATCTTGGAAAGATGTCTTTAAATCGTTCGCAGGTTGTATCGTTTGTTTGTTTTGTTTTTTCGAATTGACAATATCAAGAAATGTCAGTAGCTTTAATTATTCTTTAATCAGTACCTATAAATTGGACAGTGACCTTTTATGCTTCTAGTTTGTATAACAAAGAGATACGATTTGTTAAAGATATCAAGAATTACAACATGTATAATTAGGACGAAATATGAACCAACACTTGATGCTAGTGTACATTGTCTACAATTTGAAGGAGTGCTACAAGTGTTTAAAAATAGCTAATTTTGCTAAAACTCGAGAACATCACAATAATGAAAGATATATCTTGTTTTCCTATCATTCCGAGATGTATTTAGCATATATTGTTGTAAGATTGTTTTACACGATAATGAAACAACAGGCCAATTCAAATGGAATAGCTTTTTCAGTATTGATAGCTCATAATGGAAAAGTCTGCTTGCATGGTTTTTCAAACCACAAAAGATTCATACAATCAAATTGTCCAAGTAAGAATAACTCACAAGTATATCATAGCTACACAATATTTGTTAAATAAAATGAAAGTTTGTGACTCAGACAAATGTACTGTATTTAAAACAGAAACTGAAAGTCGTGTTCATTTATTTTTTTAATTTCCATGCCATACAAGTGTGATTAAATTGCATCAAATCTGCTATTAAAACATTGATAGCAATTTCGATTTTGTGTGTGAAACCTTTTTATTGGGATCATTTGGTTAACAATCTGAAAAGTATAACATCTTGAAATAAAACGATTTATTTATATGTGTGGACTCAAATGGTTACACTTACAAGTCATGGTCTGCGAAGAAGGTGCAAACTAACCTTGCTAGTAATACAAAAACAACCATTTATCAAACATTTATAAAAGTTCGTGGGAATCGACGGAGTATCTTTGCAATATTAATTTACCTTCATAATTATAATGTTTTTTGTGTTTTATTTGTTATAGAATGGCATGCAATATCAAAACATGACTGCTTGAACTGTATTAACTTATTATTCCACCGATTTTGTTTAAATTGTTTGACTTATTAAAAGTACTCCATGAATATAAACTTCAACTATCAACGAATGTTTCTTGTATCCATGAAACCCAAACCTAAATTTTGACGTTTACAGTTTATTCTGTACACTATTAAGTGATTAGGGAAACACGTGCATGCCATACATTATTTTCAGGTAGGTCGTATATGTGTTCAGATATTTGCATTGGTATAACCTTTCTCTAGTCATATGTTAGGCAATATCGATGCTAACAAGATGAACGTTTAACTTACAAATGTTAGTATTCGCCATTTTCGTTTTTATTTTAATCAATTATATGTTGTTTTAAAGAATTATATTTCCTTAACAATACGAACATACAACAAAATTACAAAACACATCTTGGATTGAATATAACATTGTTTAAAAAGTACCAGACTAGATTATAACATTGACAAGTGGACAAGAAATGAGTTTATGTCTTTTGCCCTTTCAGTCCATTGTTGTTTTATACGATGGTTTGTCATATTGACTTACATAATAGTCATGCCAACATTGATTGTCGGATATATTTCTATGGAAGTACGTAATAACTGATCTCAAGAAGCTATTTTAATAGAACATTGAAGAAGTTGTTGGTCTTAGATTACTTAAGCATGTATAACCATTTATAACAATAGAAAATACATGTTGTGTATAACGTGTGTTTGACAAATGCATAATACTAGATCGATTTACAACTTAATTGATACTACATGTAAGTGTACAGCGATTTATTATAAACGAGTTTTACAAATAACATGGATATTTTCCAGTTCATTTTCTCCATAAACATGCAAGTGCATTTACATATAAATTCATAAAGCATCAAAGAAATTTTAGAATGCTTTAAAATATTGCAAATAACAGAAAACTGAAAACTTATTAATACAACACATTATATAAAATTAATATTCAGATCAAGGTTCAAAACAATCAGCTGGCTGCAATCAAAGCATAAATCTTCTGAAATGTCGACATCGAGGCACCTGATACACTAGATATGGACTTGCACTTTCATCAGTCTAATAAATTTAGAATTATTTATCGAAGTTAATTGTAGATATCAGCAAGTAGAACATCTATTGTTACGCAAATAACGTTCAGACTATAACAATAAGCTGGCTCCTGGTTTTAACAATTAATTGATATAAAAACAGGTCGAGTTATGCGTTAACTTGAGGATTTAAATGACCCTTTAAATTAATATTCCAACTCACCGAGGTTTTTGTCATAAAGTAGTATTCTAAATTAGAATGAACAGCGATAATTCCGCAGAAAATAGCTTAAACTCAAAGACGAAGCAACTGATGTAAATATCCGTTATTTACTTCACTCTGTCTTTAGTTATAATTGACATAGTTTTGTGAAGGAACAGACACACCCGAAACGTGTTCATAACTTATAAATGAGTAACGGTTTTTATTACGGTGTAACATAACCATACGCATACCTTACTTCAAGAGTCTGTATGTGTGTATTTATAAATAATGCATTCATATTAAAGGATAGTTTTAGCTTAAAAGTCTCAACACATATATTCCAATGTATCATCACATGTATATGTTATAGTGTATATCCATTCTACAAATTGTAGAGACAGCTTTAGCAAAACCTTACGCGTAAGAAGACAAAACGGTTGATACCAAGTCTTAACTACAAGTGAAGAACCAAAACTTTGTTTCATTTTTATTGAACACTGTATATTACCTTGAAATCGTCGTGTAAAACGTTAACCAGATCTCGTCTATTTCACAATGTATTTAACATCTTTAACAATCTTTGGATGTTTATTTACTAAGGTTATTTCATCAACAATACTTAGGTTTGCTGATGGTTCTAAATTGAATAATGTCTCAAAATGAATGTTGTACATAAACAAGATGACCTTTGTTTTATTTTGGACCATTTAGCATTCGTCTACAGTAAATACGTCATATGTGCAACTGAAGTTAAGAGTTGTTAAATAAAAAAAATGCACTAGAGTAGATTTTCCAACTGAACCTCGCACGAATACATAATATAGAAAAGCCTAAAACATGTACATTAGTTGGTGTGTATATACATGTATACATACAAAACGCCCATCCGCGACATTGTTTTTCTTCAAATTTCAGGTGAGAATCATAAAAAGATTATTTGTTCATGCCTTTTTAAGTATACTAATGGTCTGTTTGTTCAATGCTTGATTTAATGTTTTAATTGTTAATTGGTTATTTGGCGTTAACATTACTGCATGCAGCTTTAAAACCACCTGTATTGCTATCGGAAATGATTTTTACTTTGTATTAAATATTTATTTTTTACCAACCACTTCTGTTTAAGTATCTGCTAGATTGTTAATGACACACGTGACTTTAAAAAAACCCGCACCGCTTTATCACCGGACTAGAAGCCATGCTGATGGGTTATTTCAAGGTTTATAATTTAGAAATAAATGGGTCGCTGCCAGTAAAAATCTTGCGTATTTTCACTTCATTGGGATAAAATATAGTATTTCAAGTTTCAAATCAATGGCTTGAGAACTGAGAAATGTGAAAATAATTATTCGTTCTTTACCTGAAAGAGGCGGATTTTATCATGTGAAAAACAGCTACGAATTGATGCATTTCCTTGACGTAAATAATACACATTGCAAAACATGTTATACCTGTATGTTCAATAAATTTTGAATTCCATTGATTGTATCTGGGAATAAAGCTTTTCAGTGCCAACAAACGATAAATTGATAAAATATATTAAATTAAATACATGTAGGTAGTTGAGTATGTTACTATCCTAAAATAACATTGTGTAGATAAACATATTTAAGGACATTGATAAAATTAAGGCAGAGACAAAATATTATGTTTCAAAATCGGCTTGTGCATTGAACCTCAAAATTGTCATTTTAATTCATATAACCTAAAGCAAAGTCTGAGAATTCACAGTTTATGAAAAAAATATGTTACACTGGGGGCAAATAAAGTAACGTCGATATTCTGTGCAATAATGCTCTGGTTCGACTTACATCTATTTGCCATTTTGGGATATGTTGCTTTGAAGTAGGTCGAATGTCGTTTATTTGTATCATGTTTCAAGGTTTTTGCGCGCATAAGGTTTTGTCAATATATAATGCGTTTTTTTTTTTGTAAAATATTTACGTCGTCGTGTACCACATTGTGTCGGAAAACCCCAATTGTATGAGTCAACACAAAGTTTGATAAAAATGTATTGTTATTATGATATATTTTTGTTAAATAAGAACCCATGGTACTGTCAACATATCTTTTTAAAGCGTGTCCACTTCTCGGCGCTTCGTAGATGGAATGGATTGAATAAACGCTTATATAACAATACCTGTTTCGCAAGTCAAATGTGTATGCTGTCGATCGAAGTATACGTACTGTTTATATGCTATGAACATAAGATGTTTATGCTTCGCCCTTTGAATTCAATTATGTAAACTATAGTGGTATGCAAATGTTCTTATAACGCCTTGAACACATTCTTTATTTAGCAAACTGATTGAAATAATGTACCAAACTCATTCAGTTTAAACAGTGTTACTCCAAACTGGTATTCTTACTAAAAAAACAAATAAGATATTCTAATAAAAATAAGATATTCTACAAAACATTTGGTATATCTGTGTTAATTTCACTCTTTAATAATATTAAATTATCTTTATAATAATGTTAACTAGTTTTATATGTTTCTACTTAACACTTATCGTACTTACTATGTGATTTCCAGCAAACAATACAGAAAGCACAAATGAAATGCCATCATCAGCATGACGATCACATGTTCTTTACTTAACAAGGGTCATTTTTCGGTGAATGCCATATAAATGACTTCGATGCGAACCGCCTCTCTTGATGCTTTCTTTGCCCGTTATATTTTACAGTGTTTGTATATTGGGCGTTTATCAAACTGTGGGGTTTTGGTATTTTTTTATTAAACGGTCGGAAACAAAATGGTGCAAAATTGATGCTGTTTTTGTTCTGACAATTGGAATATTGATATTTAGCTTTTACGTCAGAAACAAAATACAACGTTCAATACATCATTTAAGTTGACAAAACGAAACTACACGCAAACTTCCAAGAAGTAATTCATCTGGTTAATTTTCTTTAAATATTCACTTGGATTTCACAATTAAAATAATATTACTGTGATTTATGTAAACAGCATTTGAATTAGAAGTAAAATAATTTTAAAAACAGATAAAGTACATAATTGTTTATTTGGAAAAATGTCATTGTTTTTTTTACAAGAGTAGCCCAATGCAGTTTAACGAATTCGACACATTACAATTTATGACACTAAATGCCGAAATAGGTCCAGATTGTTTTTAATCGTATTCAATTGTAATACATGTAGAATCATAGCAATTGGATGTAAAAGAAAGACATCGAATCAATGTTGTGTAACCTGACTTTGGGTTTGATAATGTTATACTTGTCGATGTTTTTAAAACAACGTATGTATCGTTTTGAGAACTCGTATTAAAAACAAGCAAGACAAGGGTGAACACCATTGAATCAGTGTGTGGTTATTGAACTCAAATGTTCTCATCTAAAGAATGGCATTTATGTCACAAACTTGTAAATTAATTGCCTGCGTGTTTTAACATACCTCTTCGACAGGTCGTTTCTCCCTGCCACAGTTATAGAATGATGAATCTCTCATGAAATAAATATCGAATAATAATATCTGTTCCAACAGATGCATTGGTGTCATTTGCGAGTTCGACGGGGGAATACATTCGACGGCCTTCCCGTTTGATCTTTAAATTGTGTGCTCCATTACATCAAGTTGAATAGTACAGATTGACCATTTTGCACTATGTTATTTCTCCAAAATATTATTGAATCCATCCCCATGTGTTAAAAGTCACCATCCTTTGGTCAACGTATTAATAACAATATTCGGATAAATATGGTTTGCAGAGATGCGGAAGAATGTCTACTAATACATTGAACGGTTTATTTTCATCGCACCAAATAAAGTATGCAAATGCTTATAAAAAATATAACATACAATCAAAGGTTTGTTGTTATTTTTTAAGAAGGCCTTATTGAACAATGTTTTAAAATAATTACATTTCAATCCAATTTTGCCCGCGTTATTGCTTCGAGGAAACGTTTTTATCTAAACGGAGAGTACAATTGAACAGAGCATTAAGGTAGTGGGAGCCTAATGGATACTTTTCCAGAAACACAATTTATTATTATTTCCACATTTAAAATTGTATATCACAACTAATTGCAAACTTTTGAAACTTTTTACCAGCTGGTTAACTTTTTATACTTGGTTGAATACACCTCCTCTTCGACTCGGTTGGGCCTATTTTATGGATTTACCCTATATCCCAAATGCATAGTTTTTGTAAATGGAATATACATATTTTTTGACAATTAACTTAGTAAACGTACTTAACTGGATTGTGCTAGTAGATACAGCATGAAAAATGTGTCATAGAAAGCACATAGTGCCTTTGATCTCCAACAACATGTTCACTCATCTGGATAAAATGGCAAAAAAAGACAACAAATCGTTCAGTGACAAGAAACTTTAATTAGGTTTTGTGTCACTTGTAGATGGATGAAATGAATATATTGTACATATTTATTTAACACAACATATTTTCTACATACTTAATGAATATCACTAAGTTTTACCGTTTCTATCTCAAGAAATTACACTTTGAGTATGCCTACACCCCATTCATTATCATGAAACGGATTTCAGAATAAATTTGTATATCACTTCTTTTTTGGGGTTTTTCTATTTGCTTATTAAAAGCGATAGTTATAAGCACATATAATTGAATAAAATTATCTACATTTGGCTTAATATTGATGTAATAATACATTAATGATACCATCTTAATGTCACTCAAAGTCCAAAGGCAACCCAAGCATATAGCCGCAATTCACTACAAAATGTCAAGGTATTTCCAATCTTACATAGCAAAAATAAATATGTTGTAATGGAGACACTATCCACATTGCCACCATTTACAGACATGTTGCCATTTGCATAAACAGAGATGACAGCTTCTTTCTGGGCTTCAGCAGAATTCGGCACTGATGGCTTCACATATGTGGAGAACTTCGAACCCGTTTTCAAATCCATGGCATGAATCTGAGTTATATCCGGGATTACTGTGCATCGAACTGTAATGAAAAAGTTAATTCACACAATGCTTTTTTTCATGAATTCAATTATTCCTTTTTAGTTTATAACTGACGCTTTATACGATTGTTTGTTATGAGAAACAATTGTTTTAAGGACAACAAGCACTTCACAAATTGACGACTCCTTGACCTCAAATTATAAAACATGAAAATATGTGTTTCATGATGACATGTGATAAAACGTTGAAACTCTGAACAATATAACCTCCTTGTTAATAAGTTTAAAATGCTGTGAGCATGGAAAACGTCCAAACATAAGTTTGTCTTACTTCGATATGTTGTTCCTGAAGGTAAAATGTTAGTTAGGCTGGCTCTGACTCAAACTTGACAAGATGAAAAGTGCCTCCGAAAACTGGTTTAGGAAAGGCTTATACATCGAAATCTGAGAGATGCCCAACACCTAAATAAAAAGTATCCAATGTGCAAGTCAATTTGTCAATAAGTCAAAGAAATTCTTGAAACATCCTACCATTCTAAAACGTCGTAATTCATTAGCAACAAATGATAAGAGAAATATTTGTTTATGTAAAGCAAATGTGCAAACACCTACCGCAATAGTAATGTGTCTGCAATAATCTGCATTAATTCAACAGCAGAACACCGTTGGTAATTGGTATCACAGTGTATTTCGTGTTTGCAAACGGCCTGTTCTTTGACGCACTTTAATTTTGCAACAGAATGTCAATAGCCGTGACGTCAATCGAAAATATTTTTGTTAACGAAAAATAATATTATATTTTTAAATTAATACTTAATAAATCTTAAGGAGATGAACAAATTTAGTTTTAAAATAAATAAACACACATTTATTTCGTATTTATAGTTCTTAAATAAAAACACACTCATTTATTTCGTGTTCTTAGTCATATTTCCGGACTTTGACGTAGATTACCAATCGTTGCCGAACGTTTCCTGAATACGGCGACATCGACCGACTATTCCCGATCTCATTAGGTACCTACTGCCTTAAATAAAACGGATGTTTCTCAGATCCAGTGTTTCTCAGAACCATAGCCATTCGTCTACCAAGCTAAGGCTAGATAGAACAACGCATGTACTTGTAGAATGCATTACATGACACAGACGTACTTTTACAAACATAACTGAAATAAACAAAACAAATTGAATAATTAGGATGCATATATTCGACAGAATTTAATTTCCTCGAATAAGTCGTAAAGAGAACAATAAATAGAAACATGAATGTTATAAAGACAGCACATGTTGTTTTGTCTTGATATATGCTTATCAAATATTGAAATATGAGTAATGTCAAAAACAAACAGACGTTGGTTTAAACAGTATTATTTAAATTAACAAATGCATACATGCTTCACAATACATTAATAACATAAATAATGAAATAGTTAACGAATCATAAAATGACATTCATCCGACTAAGGCATTGCAAACATTTGACAGAATTGAGAAGCAAGCCTGAAGCGCAAATAGTAAACTAAATAAGTGGCCATCTTCTGTCGTGGTAAATAAATAAGCTGCATTTATATATAACTTACAACTGTGAAATATTACTCGATTGTTGTATCTATAGTTTTATTCTCTAGTTGTTAAATATAGCTTTAAAGTATAGGGTTGACTGCATTGAATTAAACAAATGGAGCGAATCGTCAAAACATGGTAAACTACACGTAACTGTTTGATTTAATCAAGCGAGCAAATGCAAAATAATGTTTGGAAAGTACCGAGAGAGAGATGGAGAAAAAAAGTTACGGTACAGCAACAGGAAATAGGCTTTGAAACACGAGGGACGGTTGCTTGACAGGGAAATAGTAACAACGATGGTCAGATTATGAATAAGACAGTACGACTAGAATCTGTGACTCCCACGAATAAAGGAAGTAAATGTTTCAATGCATTATACGTTGTGTCAAAGCACTTGTCTAGGAGACCAAAGGGAAGACGTCACACTGTGATTAGTGTGAAAGAAGACATATTTCTTATTATAATAGTTCAATCGAACACAGTAAAACACAGAAAGTGTTTAGTGAATTCTGATTTCTTTAGTTTCTCGTCCATGCCATGTTCGTCTTTACTAGGAACATTGTTTCAGAAGACGTCATAATAATAAAGTAAAGGTCAAGTAAATGATTTGAATATAATTAAACTATCCGAAATTCGACCAAGTTAACTTAAATCAGCCCATAGAATTGTTTTTCTTGCCAGGCCTTGTTCTCAATTTATTGAAACATTTATTTGACAATTATTTAGGACGAGGGTTGGATAACAGTCGAATCTTTAACTTAGCTCCATGTTTGAAAATTAATTACATAGCTTAATTCACTTCTTTATCGACATTCTTATTTTTATTTTATTTATAAAAAAACATATTATTATATAATATACTCGTTTTATCTATATAATTTCGTGTTGTGTGAATACAGATACGAATGAAACATACGTCTTATATCTCAAGTTTAATACTTTAAAATGCTTTGCTTATAAGTCTGACTTTAGTAAATACAGTTTCCAAGCATTAAATGAAATATGGCAGATGTTATTGATCGTACATTCTCTAAAAATGATAATTAAACCAACTTGTAATTTATTAAACAATTTCTCTTTTGAGAGCACTTACAACTACAATTACACGGTTATTTCATAATGACGTCTATTCAAGTTTAAGCCATCTGTTCGTTTATTGTTCACTGCACTTTCAATCATGAAGCAGCTATAAGAGCTACAGTACGACCTTAATGCGATAGTATGATAACTAAAAAAACAATACTCGAGATGTGCATATTACATATATCAGACGATCTATTATCTACATTCAACAGGGGTATTTGCATCAATTTCACCTTAAAATATGTGTACTTAATAATCGGCTTCATCTTCAATTGTTTTATAAAATGGATTGTAATAAATTAAACAAAACACTATATACTTTTATTTTATGTATTTTAATTAAAGCAATGGTAATAATACCACAACGAGATATAAACTAATGATATGAAAGTTTCGGCTAATGTCAAGTTAAGCATAAATAGGTCGCCTTAAAAATGAAGTAAAATGCAAACGACAGGCCTACAGTTTTTTTCCTCACGCTATTCACAAGTTTTTAATATTGTGCCGTGTATAAACGGACAAAGACACACACTTGTAACACTGATTGCCCGGTTTGCTGTCACTTGATATTTCATGCTTCTGCATTTTACCGGCGGTGTTCTAAACCGCATTGTTAGTAGTCACGAGGAATTATTTACCAGAAAAGGCGAACTCGGACCGGGATATTTGTTTCGCCGTAATCGAGATAATTAATATCATTTAAAAATATGATATATATCATAACTTCTCGAAAGCAATACTTACTTGTTGGACTGAAGTGTGATTATTGCATTGTCGAATAATCTTTTGAATACACATACATTTCAAACTACTCTAACGCCGTTGAATAAAACAAACAAATACACTGGCATTCAACTAAAACGAATAAAACTTACATTCAATTCGTGTTGGGGTATATTTAAGTGTACCTTGACCTTCATGAATATGTTTCAAAGCTTGGTCCTAATCCAGGTACAGCATTTACACAAACATTGTTTCGTTAAGATATTGTTTCAGCTACGTCAGTAAAGCTTTCCACACAACACGTGTCTATGATCCTGGTTATCCATAGCTAATCCTGGGTATACCGAATTTATTAACAAGAATAACATTGAAGCGTTACAAAGGATATATGCGGATTCCACTTATTGAACATACTTGGTAGGTCATATATAAACATAAAATAATGTAAGTTATGTTCGTTCGACCATGCATTCCGTAAAGGTACTATTTACACATTGTATTATAACAGAACTTCTCGAAGATCAGAGGTTAAACCTTTCACACTGAGTGAAACGATATATATATAACATTAATGCATTTTCTTGCAGTTTAATGGTTATAAACCGGAATCAAAAACACATGTCTAAAAAGTAACAATTAAAACCACACACATGTGTGCTTCAACAGTATCAGAGTTATATGAACACGATATGAATAATGTAGAATGCCAGTTAATTCAGATTATAATCCATGATCAACGTCATGCGAAAATTGGTCTTATGTAATATGCGGCAATTGTAGCTTCAAAACAACCAGCGCAACCTGAACGGGCTGTGCGGATGCTACGTTTGCCGTATATAGCATAATACCCAATTTTGCATGATGGGGTTCGTATGATTGTCATTTTGTAAATGTTGAAGGTGTGTATTGCCCACAAAATCGGGACGCATTAAGCATTCTTAGTGTTTTTAAGTATTTGTAAACTTGGATTTTACATTCCCAGCATAAGAAATCTAATGTATTAAAGGAAGGACTTTAAGCTGCAACATATTTTCGCAGAAATTACTGATATATTTGCTAATTTGCTTGTTAATGTGATCTTTGTATGACTTCGTGCTTCGTGAAATGTGCGTCGTCAGCTTTAAGCGTGTTACCACTTTTAATTTTCTAGTATTTAGTAGATATAAAGATGGGCTTTTTGTGGAAGATCGTATATTTTACTGACTGGTGGAAATGTTGTGTAAAATCAAGTTTCGTGGGGACAGAGGTGTCTTTGATCTAGTTTTTACAAGATTATACATGTTGTATGTCATGATTCTATCAACGTTTGCTAACGAATGATATACATTAACATCGCGATATGATTGTGCAAAACAAACGTTCTTTAAGACTTTCGTTGTATGTTCCTTAGATTCGAAGAACTATAATATTTCATATATAAGGAAAAATAGCGTTGTTGTGGACAATTTCGTCGTTTTTCAATGTTTGTTTTTTTACACTTGATTCATGATGGTCATTTTAATTGTAAGTGAGCGTTATATACACGGACAGTGAAATTATATGCTGTTTAAGCAGACTATAATTTGTTTCTCTTCAACTTCATCAATTTGTTATTGCCCCACTTATTACAAGCAAATAATTAACAACTCCTATTTAATTGTATAATACATAACGCATTTTGTTCTCCAATATGTGAACAACTCTATAATAGCACTTACTAATTTGACTTGTGTAAAAGTATTTTCTAATGTTGTTCTGGTTTTAATCTCATACACATCGGTCTCAGATAATGTGGACCATACCTAATATATTTAATATAATTTCAGCTAAAGCCTGTGTAAATGTTCTCAAATTCCTGCATATGGCTAAAAGAAAACATTATAAGGCCGTATGCCAAGCGAGAGCGTCTACTTAAACGCGTTTTAGGAAAGATAACGGCTCTTGAAAACGCATAGCATCGTTTCAACAATGATTGATGACATTTGTTTTTAGAGCTAAATTTTTGAACTTGTAAAAAACACTTGTCATCAACTTGAATACAATTAGAAACTCCTGTGCACATAAAGCACAATCAATATTTTAAGGCATACACTTCTTACCTCAAATGTTGTTTGTGTATCGTCAAACTTGAATATCTCAGTTGTCAGTTAAGATATTCATTTAAGATTGTAAATGTGATCACTTGACTACATTCGGTGCAAGCTATCGATAAAACTATTTATCCGTGACGATCGGACGCTATAGCACGTGCGGTAGGTAGCCTGGAATTTGCCAAAATGCGCGGTTGCGCTTCGGAATATTCATCTGAGCCATACATTTTTTGTATTTTGGGTGTAAGAACCCACCTAAAATGATGAAATTGAAATAAATTTATGATAAAATTGCGTTTCATGTCCACGTAAAAAAAAGATGAAACTAAATATATACCCCACGTGCTCAAACGTACAATCGTCACGGATGAAGGATTTTATCGTGAGCTTGCTCAGAATGAAGTCAAATGGTCACATTTAAAATTTTAAATGAAAATCGTATTACTAAGATATTCAAGTTTAAAAAGTGTATCGTTAAAAAAGTCTACAAGTGTATATAATACGTATGTTAGGTTTGTTAGTAAATTCATTACTAGAAGTGTTGTCATATAACTTATTCCAATAGACATAGTGGTAAATACTGTTTAAACTTATTGAATTTTCATTCCAATTAATTAATTATAAAAATACAAAACAATCAATAGCACTTATTTATTTCGTTGTTTAAAGCCCCATTAACACTCAAAATCAACGAATATTTTGTAAAATATTTCGTCAAAGAAAGTTAACACATACAAAAATCAGTGCTCGTAATATCAAAAGCCAAAATTTCAACGCTAGATGTGTCCTGAAAACATAGATTTAACCAGATGCATAATGTTTTTTTGTTTTTTTTTGTGGGACAATATGTTCAACAAATGTTCATGTACCATGTAAGTGTTCGTGTGTCGCATGAATAAATATCTTTGTGGAAAATAAAAAATGGAATATATTGTGCAAAAAAAAATAGAAATGAGCACTTTGTTGCTCGTTAAATCTATTTTACCAAACCATATCAAGTGTTGAAAGCTTGGCACAATTGCTATAAGGAACACCGATTTGTGTAAACTTAATTTTACGAAATATTCGTTGATTTTGAGTGTTCATGGGGCTTTAAACAACGAAATAAGTGCTCTTGGTTTGATTGTATCTTTAAAACTGCGATCGCTTCATAGCCCATATTAATCATTATCTGGTACCGCGTACATACTATGTAGAATGTCCATCTAGCACAACAGCGAAAACACCCTGTTTAACTAAAGAAACCGTAAAAAAAGTACTAAAGAATTAATGTCAGGGTATAAATGTAATCCTAGGGGACTGTAAATTGCATGTAAAGGATAATGTTATGTCCATTATAATCCCACCTCGTTGCGCACAGGAAGCCCCGAAATCGCGACAAAAATGAGCTTCACATAATGATCAATGATTAAATTATCACAAAAGTCAAGGATCCCACCGAAAGGATTAATTTACTCATCGTCGTCCAATTACCGAAAACAGACAATCTCAGGGTTTGCCTTCACCCAAAAGCTCTCAACGCCGCCATTAAGGGTCCGCATTATCCATGCCAACAGTAATTAATATATACTGTATATCACAAACGTGCGGCGTTACGTTCGATGAGCAATCCTAATACTCGACTACGTTAAGCACTGTAGTTGGTCTATACCGTTGGCTAAGACCTCCGTTTGATATCTCTGAATGTAGAGACATTTGTATGATGAAAATAGATTACATATGTACGGCTTCCCAGGCATAAACGCCTTGGTTGATGATATAATGTGATTCGGTTCTAACCGATGTGAGAACGATTCCATGCTCGGCAGTTAAATCCAGCGCGCGCGAGGAAACAATATGTATATCATAGGGGACACATTAATGTAATTCTTTGATTACACGCTAACGATAAAGGCATCATGCCAGAACTTCAAAAAATTAAGGACATTGTCACTACTGATAGACCACATAGCAACACGAGGCTCGAAACCTATCTACGCACGACAAATTACTTGGTCACGTTCACCACATCTTCGGCGCATCGTAAAAACTTACCATGAATTTATGTTCGATGAGCATCAAACAAAGGCGTTTACAGAGGTTAGATGCATCATTACACAAGCACTCGCCTTAAGGACCTTATGGAACCCTTCGTTATTGAGGTAGTCGCTTTTAAACGGAATAGGCGCAGTCATATGCAACTTAATCGTCCAAGTGGCTTCGTGTCAACAAAGATTGACGCAAGCTGAAATGCTATAATCATATTGAGAAAAATATTTGTTGCACGCTTTCATCATTACACGTACGATAGTAACAGTGCATTTTATCACATTAACGATATACGAGAAGTATGGAATAATCTAAAATAAGATTGCAGGGACTATATTTGAGTAATTGACAGTCGCTAGATGTGTATTATTTTTAGCAAGGAATGGATTAACCTACATATCTGAATTAAAGTTAAAATGTTAAATCCTACCATACTAGTATAATTAAAAAAGTAATTCAAGACGATTTCCCCATGTTGTGTTTACATTACGTTATTCAATGAAAGTAATACTTTGACTTATATATTGTTGCAAGCGATATTTGCATACAGAACAATTTAGAATATAAAGACTATTTCTAAACAACATCAAATGACAGCTGTGTTTGACATGTCTTTAAAAAGAATTTTAAACATAATATTACTAAGAAATAATTAGTATATAAATTCATAAAATTATCAACGCATTTATCATCGTTTCAAATGATTATCTTAATTATAGTTTGGTTTTTTTCATTCACTTTCTATATAATATAAATTCTAAATAAGTGTTATATATATATTTAATAAAAAAAGAATTGTTATAAACATTGTCTTAACATATCTCATATGCCAGTAACAAACACATGTAGCGTATATGTCCACAGGGCAACATTATAAAAACAAATATTTAGTACCAATTTCCATTACGGATATAACAACCATCGAAAACATCCGCATCCACACAAATGGGAACTTATTCGTTCGATTGACAAGTGTTAACTACTAAACGTTCATACAAAACACATATGAGGAAACAACATACATTATTTGAACTTGAACACACGAAGCATATATATTATTAACGAAATGGAGTTTCGGGATATAGTAGTTGTCGTTTACGCATTTGATGTAGCAATCAATGCTACGATAAGTGGCAAGTTTACCTGGCCTACTTTGTGTGTTTAGCGGAAGAGCTTAGATATCAACACAGTAATAACTACTACTACTACTATTAATACTACTACTACTACTACTACTACAACTACTACTACTACTACTACTACAACTACTTCTGCTACTACTACTACTACTACTACTATTACTACTACTATTACTACTACTACTACTACTACTACTACTACTACTATTACTACTACTACTACTACTACTACTACTACTACTACTACTACTACTACTACTACTACTACTACTACTACTACTACTTCTACTACTACTACTACTACTACTACTACTACTAC
>VMBQ01000403.1:106066-122722 GCA_007657795.1 Dreissena rostriformis | reverse complement strand
TATATATTTGAAGTTGCCCATTTTTTTATAATAAACCGCTTACCAATTGTGGAGTGGAAGCAGCGAAAGAATTTTACTCTTTAATAATATGTACGCTTTATAGATCGTGTTCATGGCAATTAAAACATGTTTTGATTAAATGAGATAATGTATGAAAGTGATTAAACAATATGTAGGTTATTAAACAAAAGTTGTCTAAAACGTTAAAACAATCTAAAGAATTTTTCGAATTAAATAAACTAATCGTCATCGTAAACGTAGAAATTATGGGCAATATTTACCGGCCTTGCACGAGTATAACCCTCACTAGACGCATTTCAGAACAGCATATATCTACCACTCGTAAACATGTAACCCGGTATTACTTGTTCAATGAAGATATTGAAATCCTGCCACAATCCTTTTCCTACTGCATTGCTTTCATATCTCAGTTGGGAGAACATCGACCTCGAATCACAAAAGCTTTTTGACGTAACATGCAATCCTGTTCCTTAAAAGATGCTTTTCTCAATCATTATCTGCCATGCCGCTCCGCTTGATGGAGGAGGGATAGCTGCTTTTGCAGCAACAACATGTCATTTTTTAAACACAGTCCTGTCATTACCGATGGCGAAGACATTGAAGGCTCAAAAAATGGCGTCGGAACAATGCGGGACGCAAAGCGGTAATAAGCAGGTTTATATCCCGAAATGTAAGAGAAGCACTTTACAAATATATAAAAGTGAATGGAATCTTTACGAAACATTATCTAGGGACTGATGCAATTTGTCTTGAGTACGTATTTGATGCATTTTGTTGCCAGAAAAGTCGATCTGGCGTTTTTATTTCTTTGTGTGGGCGTTATATTGGAGTTGGTAATTTAATTAAAAGAAGCTATAAATAATCATGCTTTCATTAACAAGAATAACTATTGTTGCATGTCTAGAAAAGCCCTACAATTTATGACACACTAACAATTCTGTTTTTTTTACATCTTTAGGTTAAAGATTTTCAGTTTTGTATATTGCATTTTTTCCGTTTTCAATTCATTATTCTGATTATCATACCCCTACGTCCACATTTAAAAGAAATAAGGGGAAAAATCGATACAACGCAGCATTTTAGCGGGAATTAAAATGATTTTTGACGTTTGACGCTTTTATATTGACGTCATGAGCACTTGAGCTTAATGTGTGTATAATATGTTCTGTGATGTGTGTTTTTGCTTTTGTGTTTGTCTAAAACATATAACATAAAAGACATTCGTTAGAATCGGTGTATTATCGATTTTATTTCACGAGTGATCACAGAAAATTATAGCTTAACGAGTTTCGCAGCCACGCGTAAAAATATCCTTTTTCTATGATCACGAGTGAATAAAAATCGATATTCCATCGAATCCTGCACATTTTCCTTTTATTGTATGCTTTTTTTTCACCGTTAATTTACGTCGTTAAAGAGTTTAACTGAACAATTTCGCTTGAATAATGAAGTCATTTTGTAAAAAAATGACGTCATTTCAAAGTAAAACAGTGAAATATATCGATATTTTTCACTGTTAATATCAGTTTAATTTCACCGATATTTCTCTAATAACCACCGGAAAGCATGTAATACATCTTATCAACACATTTTATTTTTATTTACATATGATTCTATCTTACTCAAAATGATGACTTTATAGTTGATTTCGAGTAATATGACCTACCTCCAAACGTCGACAGATATAAAACTTTCTGTTGAACTGATAAAAAAATCAGACAGCATTGTATCAGGCATATATCGAAATCACATATCGTAGCAATATGATAAATAATAATATCACACGTTAAGTACACTACCGAAATGTATATATATTATTTATCAACACCGTCATATTCATGCTAAATAGTTTAACCATCGCAATCTTAATTATCATAACCCTATTCTATGTGATATTTTAAAGTATCACTGTTCAAAATGTAAACTTGAAAGGTCAGATGTAGGAGATACAGTTACCGGCGTTATTGCATCATGTAGGCATACGCTTGTTCAAGTTGACAGTTATACATTAAAACAATAACTTTCACTTGTTCGAATTATAATTCCTATTAATGAACAGTATGTCTATGTTTTCATTTCAATGATTAAACGCCATAAATGTAATAAGGCTTTTATTTATTTGTTTAAACCTACGTATGGTTGGACAAACATTCATATGTTTCTGGAATAAACAAATTCTTGTGTTTGTTTTTCTTAAAAAGGTTCTCGTAATCACTAAACGTATGAAAGGAAATCGCAATGCAATAAGAAAACAACAGTTTGCAACAATGCAAGGATTTTGTCCAATATAGATGGATTTTATATAATGGTTAGTAATAAATTTCAAATTCAATCGAAGTTAATATCGGCATATTGTTAAAGTTCGCTAGTGGTGCATGATTCTCTTATACAACGCCAGTCCCTGGCTATGACATAGTACAAACCTCGTGTCCGTATCGACAATTACATATTGCGTTACATGCGTACACGCTCTACCGTTATCCTGCCTTAATGTTGTTTACTTTAAGTCGAAATTCGACATTTTACGATTGACGTCTTCTCGTTGATCTAAAATGCACACTTTGTTTCATCTTTTAAGCATGGTTTTATTCCATACATTATTGCTTCCTCAATTATCTCATATAACTTTAAATTAATTAGATGTACTGAATGTTCCTCAACATGTTTCGCCGATGCGGGCAACATAAAACTCAAATCGTTTTAGCATTAAAGTATTTATTATATGGATATACTGCTAGTATGCAAACATGTATAAGCAGTGCGAGCCTCACGAATGATAACTTCTTTCTAATATGTTATGAACTCGTTAGTATTTTTTTATTATTAGTTAGATGGTACTTACAAATGTGTTTCCTATGACAACATATTATAAATAACGCGACCGTGAATTTATAGAGATATGAATATTTTTACGATACACGTGGACACTGCCTCTTTTATAAAACGGACTTCTTAATTGATTGTGTTTTACATAGCTGTAATGACTTCGTCATAAACAATAAAAAATACGATTATGAGTAATAGTACCTGATTGTTTTCAATCAATTATAGGAAAATAAACTTATTTATCTTACTGTTATCAAGAAATATTCACAAGGGGTCTCTATTCTCATTCCAGTTCTCGTCGTGCCACTGAACCAAGATCCAGACGAATGAAAGATATAACAAGTCAAGGTAATGGTTAAACGTTCTGGTTTATAAGAATAGGATAAGAACTTTCCTGACATTAAGAACAAAAAATACTGAAGAATATTGATAAATGTCGGTGCGAGGCATAATGCTTCCACAAACTAATGGTGATTTCAACATTCCTCGCAAGGTCCAGGAACATTATCAGGAGCAGGATCTCTAAAGTGTACATGGGGAAAGTGGATAAAATGAACTGTTTAGTGGTTCGTGGTAGTTTTTATCAAATGATGATTAAGTATTTGCAATGGTTAAATGAACGAAGTGGCTTTATAGAAATGTAAATATTTGTTTCAGACATAATTCTGCAAACATGTAATTTGAAAATAAAAACATGTTGTTATAGGTAATTTTTGCTTAAGCTCCAAATGGGTTGATATTGTCCATAAAATAATCGAATGGGATGTTATAAGTATAAAGTACATGCACTTATAATATATATGAACCAAATAGTGGTAATAAATTAAGCATCATTACCGACAAATTACCAAACATATATCCAACAAAATCTTATGAGAATCGGATAACAAGTTTAATGCAGTTAATTCAAAGAAAATAATATAATGCTTTTGCACTTATATTAATGTGAAAGCATGCTTGAAAAAAATACACAATCATTACATTAATCGACATTTTGTTTCTTATGTCATAATGCATCCAAGATTACACAAATTGAAGATATTGCCTTGAACTAGGGGGGATTGTCGAGATATTGTTTAATGAAATATTTTATCTCAGTTACCGCATGAACCTAAAGTGTATACAGCATTTAAAATATAGCGATTCCCGATGGAGAACTACAAATTATGCAACATGGATTTACTGTGTCCGCAGACTTATCTATTTTATTAGTCTTTCGAATAACTGATTTACCAAAGAGTATTCTGGGAAATACGCAATTCTCCCCCAGCGGTCATGCAATGTGATTGCCTTTAACCAATGGCGGGTTTATTGGGTCTCCAATTGTTTCAACTCCGTCGAAATGTTTGCCATAAAAATGAAGGATTTATCAAGAGAAATAAAATTGTCCAATGCATTGTTAGTGAAAACAAACAAACAGTACAGGCATACACTTGTTAATGTTGCATGTTTCAATATATTCTCAAAATTTTAATAGTGAAAAGGAAAACAATTCAAGTTCAACAATTAGCATGAAAGATGTTATGTAACGTCTTACCAATAATTGCCAAAAACAATTTCAAAAATTAATAAAATGTCTTGGGAAAGGAACCCCAAAAGAATAATAAGTTATTTTAAAAGTTCAGACTTAATGGTGGCTATATACGAATTAAACGTCGTTTTTTTCTTGTTTCATACTTCAAACAACACACAAATATAAACGCGGGAAGCTTAAAAAATTAACAATCATATGACAGTTACATGTATCATAATTCAGTTTGTGTAACAAACTTTATGAAGACAAATGTTTTAATCTTGTATTTGAAGTTGAAAAGATATCTTACATAGCAGTTTAAATTACATTTATAATTCGAAATGGTCACTCGTGACCAAAATACCAGACATCACCTGACGTCCCGGTACTTCCCATCGGGGAATTTTCATCGTAGAACGTTGTGGTCTTGTGGCACAGTGAATATGGTACCGAACACCTGTATCGCCATTGGATAACAATGTACATTCGTTGTAAGATAGTAGCACACTAATGGCCATAATTGCGAGTGCGTTCATGTTGTTCTCATCAAAATGAACTATAAATAAGAAATTGCTTTTTGAAATGCGAAGACTTTTTACAGTGTAATTGAAAAGTTATTTGCATGTTTGGCATGCAACCCCCTTGGTAAAACAATTTGCTTTAATCGACATGACCTTATTATAGAAATAATAATACAAATCAATTCTCGAAACACATGTACCTACTACGAGATATAATAATTATTATTAGTATTATTATTACTATTTAGTTTGTCTAATTTTAATATTTCGTTCACGAATGCGCTATTGATTAAAGCCCCATTGTGGCTACATAGATCTACACACAACCTGATTTTCAATTTTGTTTATGTTCTGCTTCTTTTATTAATGATGGGGTTTGAGAGAGGCATATGTTGCCGATATGTTGATAGTGGAATACAGTTTGGAATCCTCGAAATGCCTCCGGAAGAACATGCGCAAAGAAACACCTAAGTTTCTACAAACGGGTCAACAGAATTAAGAGCCGTAGTGATGTACATTATGCTCAGTGATTAACGCTTGCAAAACATAACAAAACATACAACATTATATCAAAATAACAATAATAAAAACGTGGGTCAAAGATTTTAGGTGACCTTCACTTATAAAAGGACAGGCCGAACCTCACACGTACCCCAGCATAAAACACAAAATACACAACAAACATTCCGGAAACACAGATAAGAATTGTCTACCATTTCTTTTAATGGTTTTATTATGTTTAAATTGGCGATTCAGTTATAGTTATCGCTAATTATTTTCTGCAAACAGAAACATGTTTATTTGAGCCCAGACCATATCTTAAGTATTTATGTGTTTGGTGTAGGAATAATGATCGAACAAATTGCGAAAAACTAAAACCTCCTATGATGTTTATTTTTAAACGCATTTCAATCAATCAGCACAGAGATTGCAAATGGGTTTAATTTGTACAATATCTTTAAGCGAAAGCTATACGCAAACATGAAGCACGAGTTGGCTATACCTAAAACGTATTGCATTATTTAAATAACGCATGTTATACAGGCTAGCTGATGTTAACAGGAACATTGACTTTTAAATTGACAATAAAATACATGCTGCTAATTGAACCTCACACGATCACAAATCTTAAAGGAGTATTTGTATAAGTTGTAGTGGTGTTTTATTTAAAGAAAGTGGAAAGTAAAGTCAGTAAAGAGAAACAACCACAATACAACATATCACAAAAATCAATACAATATTTGTCAGCGCATTATAACAAGTGGCATTTACAGTGAATCTTGTTTTTAATATTATGAACGTTCAAGGGGAATAAATATAACACATACATTACATAAATTGTCAAAGAGAAATTGGATAGACATTTTTGAGATAGTAATTTCTTTTCGCTACAAATGTGTAAATGTGTTTATATATACTACCTTCGAAACGTATTATATCTTAACAAACATATTTTTCACGTATTTCAACCATTAATATAAGTGTACCAAGATGGACTTAGATCGCTTGCAAATGTTTTTGGGAGAGGACATTATGATACATAGAAGTATGTTTTTAATCAATCTTTGTAGAGAACAACAATCTGATGTCACATTCCATATTGAATTAAATTAATGTAATTCCCACACATCGGGCAGGGCATATTCGAACCGCAGAGACCTAATTTAAAACAATGTAGTATAGGAGCACTACATGATGTTACATGCCAAATATAACACCTTATTGACTTTTTGTTTAAGAGAAGATTTTGTAAATTTCATTATATAAATCTATATTATTTTGGAATCCCGGACCATGTTCAGTTTCAGTTTTGAAACATGGGGAATGATTTGACTAATCTTGGTGCAGGACCACTAGACGATGTTACTCAATAATTATTGAGCCCACTATCCTTGAGGTATCAGGTAAGATTTCAATTTACTAAACAAAGGTCTATATAAATCCTTCGAACTGTGAGTCGTTCTCAATTTAACCACAGGGACATGATTTGAACGATCTATTTAACAATACCTTTGGTAACACCAAATATTAATAATTGGCCTTGCGGTAACAAGGAAGATTTAAAGTTTCCATTTTTTAAACCTATTTTAAGCTATGGTGACCTGCATATGCAGCTGATTGGAACAATATGAACACATTTGAAAAAAAGGTCCCAACAATCATCCCTGTGAAGTTTCTTGTTTACGACGAGATGTCCTTTGAACAAATTATTGATGACACATTCCGCACGACACACGACGCCGAACGCTGGAGGGCCACCTTCAGCAATAGCTTACCATGAGCACTCGGTGCTCAGTTTTGCTAAATAAGGAGAGAAATAACATTACTGATATAGTTATATATTGTGTATACTTTTTAATACATAACTTACATTTAGTTGATTTTGAGAGAAGTATAAACGTTGATAATCCTAAATAAACGAATGATTTGGAATGTTGTGATGTTTGCGTTCACATTGCTGACAACAGTTCATCGAAATTTCAGAACTATAACCTCATACAAACACAAGCATTAGAGCAGAAACAGCTTTGCAGTTACAAAAACGAGTGACCTTGATCACGACTCAACTTTTATCAGATAAAATGCCAAGCTAGGTATGCATCAAAGCTACCTACACACTAATTATCAGCATAATACTTCATAAAAACTCAAGTTATTGAGCAGAAACCTGTTTTTCTATGTAAAGTCACCATGATAACAAACTTTTTGAACTTCATACCCACCATATCTAGCAAATCTACATTATTCACCTTATTTAATTAAGAAATAGGATGACTGTATGATATATGCATGATATAAGCGAGAAGGTATCTTATGAGCCCGTGTATTTTAGAAAGTCATTTGATAACCTCATGTTCAAAACAACACTGGAAGCATCTATAATTGACGCTCGCTAGGAGCACCTGGCGCATATTTCGTAATAAGACCTATACATGTTTTTAAATCATAATATTGTTATTTATTGAAGGACATACTTACCTAGTGAATGGTAGGCATTTATTTAGTACAACAATGTCGTGACCTTCGCTGTTTTCTTCAGAACAGGAAAGCCTAACAATTGATACAGCCTATTTACATTCTGAATAGTCTGAATTGGCTTGATTAGGATTAAGTACATGATGACCGTGATAGCGATTCTATGTCTGAGAGGAATGTCTGTGATAATTATTTTCTTCGGTGAAAACAAACGGTTGCAAATACTTACATGACCGTGTGTTACAAACATTTATGAAATACAGAGTGTTTTGCAAACAGAAAACTAATCATAGCAATTTCACAAAAAGAAGAAACATGTTCCAGTTATACGCATACAGATCAGAGAAGAACTCCGCATGACAATTTAAAGTTTTTTAATACCAGACAATGCTAAAATATCATTAAGTTTAGTATACGTACAATAATAAGTTGGAATTCTCTTGCATACATGTTCCTGCGAAATAACACTAACGATCAAATACTTCTACTGAGTAAATGTGAATGTATGTTCTTATTATATTTTTGAACTGAATGTAAGACATTATACATTGTTCCAAGCCTTATTTGTGGGAACATTGTAACTTTCGTCTCAGCTGATGATATATATTATTACACTTGACACATTATAATTAATAATGTAACGTTATAAAGGCGTATTCTGGTTCCTAATGTATGTGCTTCACAGATGACAGTCTGATTATATGTGTCTGAAGGATAATTCAAACAGCAGATAATATATATATATATTCTCTGTTAACATGTTTAATGTCTTGAAATAGGAATACAGATAAATATAAAAGGTAGAATTTCCATGATAACTTGTGTGAATGTCAGAATAGTATGATAGTATTTCAAGTGTTTCATTTAAATTAAAAAATGGAATTTCAAAAATAATATTTACAATGTAAATGTTTGCTCGTTATCAAAACCACTGTTTAATAGTCTCAAAAATATATCACCTGAAATAGTGTTATGTACCAGAACACATAGAATATATCAAACGTCGTTGGCGAATGCAAAACATCATTTTGATAGTGTATAATGTAAAAATGTATTTGTCTTAAATTGTAAACAAGACTATGGTACATGTTTATTATTTTTTCGACTTAAAATCAAAGCTCTTCGTAAAATGTTCAATCTTATACAAACACTGTGCTTTCGAAATCTGAATATACCAAACAAATCATAGACATTATCAACTTCTACAGACTTGTGTAAAATAATTTGAAAATGACTCTATATTTCTCATGGCATTGGTAATACAATCACTGTCATGCATAGATTCAGTAAAACGTTTTTAAAGCCATACCTGCCAGAAGATAAATTACATCGACCACGTCGAATAATGGGATTCTAAGTAGTACACCGACAAAATTGAATCAGTGGCAGTCACGTGTACTTTGTACTGTGAAATAATCTAGGGTAGATACCTACGATATGGATATTCAATATATCTTAAAAAATGCATATTACTGCAATTCAAATACGGCAATTATTGCATTATACTGTAAAACCACATGTTTCTACAAATGAAAGATATTTTAAAATGGTGAATATAGTGTTTTTCATTATTTAAACAGTCCTCAATTAAGAAATTTAAAAAAAAAACACTATCTAGATGCCTTGCCAGTAGCGTTATAATTTTCTTGCTGAATAGCTTTTTTCTGAATTTAAAGGTTTTTACTCAAATTATTGACGGGAATATGTTCCTGCGTTATTGTTACCCAATGACAGTTTCAAACGGAAGTTGATAATAACTATATACGGTAAAACAATAATGACCTGCCATCATGCGATATTTACATTGGACAATAACTTGACGCTTATGCATATCGTTAAAAAGACTATTAGCATATTTAACAAATGAATAATAATGTTTGTTTGAAAGCTTGCAAATATTGATTTGATGCGATTTCATATATCATTAAAATCATATGACAAACCACAGGCAGCGGTATCAAAACAAAATGCCATCACCTCCCCGAGACCGAACCCCCATCCACATCCCACACCGCGACTGCATTTCATCACCCGATGGTCCACTGGAAGCTTGTTTCATGTTATTATATATTTAGACCGATTTTCTATGATGATTGACAAGATAATAACATTTGAACAAAATCACTGCACAGTTTGACTATTTACACAACACATATGAAACGCACTACATGGCTATTGCTAGATGAATGTGAAATACCAAAATCCCCCGTGTTTCGATTCATCACAAAAAGCCTTATTCAATGAATTATTTGTTGATACAAAAATATTTAGAGGAGGTTCGTTCTTGAAACTTAGAGCGTACTGGAAAATTCTTTCATAATAGCATTAAAGCCAATGTGAAAGGGCAAAAGTATGTATGTATTATTGTTAGAAACGGTATACAAACTATATAATATTAAATCTATATTTTATACACGTTAACACAAATAAATTGCACAATTGTCGCTTTATCAGAACAATTCTTGAGTTAAATAAGTAACTTTTGTACATAAATCTGGTTTATGAACTACTCAACTACAGTACAGGCACCGCGTACTTAAACAAAAACGCCTGTCCGCGGTGTTCATTTTTCCCTACGGGTGACATTTCGCGGGGGGGCGGACACGCTACTGACACGCGAACACCCGAAATCGCCGCGATTGCACGCTATCGTTAACGGGAACNTCTACTGAGTAAATGTGAATGTATGTTCTTATTATATTTTTGAACTGAATGTAAGACATTATACATTGTTCCAAGCCTTATTTGTGGGAACATTGTAACTTTCGTCTCAGCTGATGATATATATTATTACACTTGACACATTATAATTAATAATGTAACGTTATAAAGGCGTATTCTGGTTCCTAATGTATGTGCTTCACAGATGACAGTCTGATTATATGTGTCTGAAGGATAATTCAAACAGCAGATAATATATATATATATTCTCTGTTAACATGTTTAATGTCTTGAAATAGGAATACAGATAAATATAAAAGGTAGAATTTCCATGATAACTTGTGTGAATGTCAGAATAGTATGATAGTATTTCAAGTGTTTCATTTAAATTAAAAAATGGAATTTCAAAAATAATATTTACAATGTAAATGTTTGCTCGTTATCAAAACCACTGTTTAATAGTCTCAAAAATATATCACCTGAAATAGTGTTATGTACCAGAACACATAGAATATATCAAACGTCGTTGGCGAATGCAAAACATCATTTTGATAGTGTATAATGTAAAAATGTATTTGTCTTAAATTGTAAACAAGACTATGGTACATGTTTATTATTTTTTCGACTTAAAATCAAAGCTCTTCGTAAAATGTTCAATCTTATACAAACACTGTGCTTTCGAAATCTGAATATACCAAACAAATCATAGACATTATCAACTTCTACAGACTTGTGTAAAATAATTTGAAAATGACTCTATATTTCTCATGGCATTGGTAATACAATCACTGTCTGCATATTTAACAAATGAATAATAATGTTTGTTTGGAAGCTTGCAAATATTGATTTGATGCGATTTCATATATCATTAAAAATCATAGGACAAACCACAGGCAGCGGTATCAAAACAAAATGCCATCACCTCCCCGAGACCGAACCCCCATCCACACCCCACACCGCGACCGCATTCCATCACCCGATGGTCCACTGGAAGTTTGTTTCATGTTATTATATATTTAGACCGATTTTCTGTAAAATATATCACAATTTCGTATTGCTTCTGTTGTTGCTTTTATGTTAGTTGTTTTGTTCGGAAAATAACAACTTCAACAGATGTCTGACCATATTTAGCATTTTGGTAATATTCATCAGACCTCATATCGCTTTACGATTGTTCAAGGAGATCGTGAATCATTTTATAAGTATAGGGCATTTATAATAAAAGCACGCCATGCTCTTAAAGTCGGGCAATCTGGGTGCAGTGTTTCGGGCATTGATATAAATGAGTCGATTTTGTTCTTTCACGGAATGAACTCTCGAATGTCTACTAGAAATCGCAATTTCGCACAATATGGATTACACCCCAGAGATCTACATTTCCATTGAACGTTTAGATACAAATGTGTTTTAGGATAGCTCGATCACTATTTTGATTTGACACTCTGGATCATAATTTGCATAACAAAGAGCTTTCGGTATTTCCTCTAAAATACTCTAAGTATTCTTAGGAACGCGTGTGTACGTTCCACGTGTATATTAATACTACAAAATGTATATAAGTGGAATATTATCATTTAAGCTCGAATGTATCAAGAGAACTATGCTATTCATCTTAACATATTTGTAATGCTAGTTTATGTATGTGTTTCCTCGTTGTGTTAGTGCGTTTGATTTATTAGCACAGTATTATAACTTAATAGGCGTTGTCCTTAATGATGAGTACTAAAATACAAGAATGCATTTACTTTTAATTTTATTAAAGCTGTAGTCAACAAATACCTACATACACAATTCATCCAAAGTATACATAGTAGACAAGTTATCATGTGGAAAGCAGACTATATATTTTAGGTCTGTATAATGTACGAGTAAAATGAAGCAAACAGTATTGTTCAAATAATGCTTGAAGGGTAATCATAATGATTTTCTATTTATTGTATGATATATTTACAAATACAGACTTATATATAATACATAAAGGGAGTATATACGATTTAAATGTTAACATTTCAATCTCTTAATTTTTTACCAGCATATGAGTATCACCAAGGAATGTTATAAAAAATTAGTAAACAATGTTTATATGGTACAATAAATGACATATGGTTTACTCCCGTGAAATGTACAACGAGCAAGTTAAGGCCGATGCCGACTGGTTTACTCGTATTAGTTTTAGAACCAAAATTATTATCGTGACCATGTCCTTTTCAAACTTATGTTCAGCGTAGCATTTCTATTTAGTCCGATAGTTATTATGCTCGAACTCGCCGGGACCGACAACAAAAGTTCGCGCCATCCGGATTCCGAGCCAAGCGATTTCTAGTATACTTATGTATCCATGCAGAGTTGTCGTTCTATGCTCTCTCATACACATAAACATGAATGTAATGTTACCGTCGTGCAAGAAATTGACATGAATCTCCAATATATTTACATCAAATTGAAAAGTATTCATACTGCCTAAACTCCGTACTACTTCGCTACTGAATTAATAAGAACTAAATATGTACTTAATATCTTAATTAATCAATTATTTAAACAGTTACACATACAATCAAACAAATATCATATAATAAATGTATATTATATAAACGCGTTTTCACAAAGCACAACGGTGGTGAATTGTGTGCTATATCTTAAAATAAAGTGTAAACTAAAGACAATAAACGCAAATATAAATGAGACATTTTGATACAAAACAGCGCACACATACAATCTTACGGTTTATTTTTTTTAGCTCGATTAGAAACGCAATATTCTTTACAAACGACTTATAAAATGTTTTTATCAATACGAAATGCTTTTACAGATAAAGATTCTTACTGCAAAGTGTGTCACGTTGTTTTGTCAAACAAGAGCGTTCAAAATAGCATATTACATCTTTCTCCATCAAAAATGTTAATTTCGTCCATTCTTTTAAAGAAGTTTTATAGAATTGTGATTGCTCTATCTTACACATGTATGAACAACATATTATAATTTTATGTACGATTCAAGTTTGTATGTGCTATCTTAATTTCTTTAAACTGTAACTATTCGCTTTGATTATAATCATGCACTTGTTCATCCAGTGTGGATGTTTGACAGATAATCTGCTGAGTAAATGTTTTTGTTATAACAGCTGTCAATCATTTCTCTATCCATAATAAGTTTTACTCGCAAAACCATTCAATATACTACACTGGCACATGTTAGAGTTTGAAACCCAATAATTTGGAGCGTAAAAATCAGTTGACCCATCAAATGTCGTTCAAAATCACACACCCTATCAGATATAATTATGTTATCGAAACTCCGATTGGTAGATCAAATAAGTCTACATTGTTGGTACCTACATATACGACGACGGAGATGCGAATCACAACTATAAGCCAATGTTAATTACATGTCAATGATAAAGTCGATAGCATTTGCAATAATCGCTGCAGTTTTTAAATAGAATGTTTACTTTAGTTTGCAACAAGTCATTTAGATACTTGGTGGTTGAGTGTTAACCACTTTAGTATATAAAATTATGTAAATTGTGTGAACAATTACAATCGCATTCGTCTGAACCTTAAGCATATGTAAATGGAACATCATATATAGTGAAACATATGTTAAAACTTATATTATATCACGGACTTCAAAAGATGTACACTTCTACATGATATCGTTGCAATTTGGAATTCAAAATACAAATGCCATATTGAGAAACCATCATTAACTCAAGCGCATACAGAATGTTTGAAAAAAATGTCCGTTACGTTAACACAATATGCCATTGTAGCAGATTAGAACGTTAAATTTAAATAGCACAATACGAAGGTAACCTCGTTGATATCGATGTTCTTTGTAGTGTGTCTATAACAAATCAAATTATACTAGCGTAATACAGTAATCACGATTAGAACTATATCACATTAACAACTTTACAGAAGCAGAACAGCTAGTAATCATGTAAGATTTTAGTCAACAAGATGTATGCGTCTGTTTTGATAACATGACGTTGAAAAAATACCAGTCAATCAAGATGTGTGTCTGGTTAAATGGGCTAAGTAGTATTTGGTATTGTAGATGTTGATATAGACAGGATATTGCAATTGGAGATAGAGTTACACGTTGCTAAGGGTTATAACTCGGTGTTACCGGTCCTACCTACATGCATGTCAAACATAGTCCTCAATAATGCGGGCAACATAATCTGTCTGTTTGTGTGTATGTCAGTCTTTTAATTTATCTCTTTGTGTCTCTTTCTGTCTGTCTGCATGATTTTCTGTAGGAACAAAACTCATGACGGAATTTTATTTTTTTTGCAACGAAAAACATTCAAACATGTGTGCTGTTTTCTGTTTGTACATATTATTTTTTGTGCATTCTTTATTGTCGTAAAATATGCTATATTAATTAACTCAATTCAACTAAAAAAGCCATAACAATCAATAAACCTGTACTGATATAGAAAGTAGTGAACATGCCAACAATATTTAATTTAGTTTAACCATTAACGATAGTCTCATTAATGCATTCTCTGATTGCTATAATAAATATATAATATAATACAAATGCACACGTTAATCATCCAAAGATTAATAGTAACTTCCTGTTGAAATAAATTATGGTAACGAACATGTATACCATATTGCATTAACCGTTCCAATGCGGGTACCCAAGTTGTAATCATTTCAATGTTTTGTATTGTGCTGTCGTATGAATTAACACGTATAACAGTTGGTCAAATGCCTTCACCAAGGATCCTTTAGATGGCGAGGATAGTTTCCCTATGTGTTATATCTTTGAGGTTTCGATATTTCTGCATTCCTTTCCAATCGACTTGTTTTATAAGTCTGTTTTATCGTTTAAAATAACTCTCATAATTAAAAGCGATTCACAAATCAATTTGATGGCGTTAAGTTAATAATAACATTTCAGTCGAATACAACAACAATATTTTATGATAAAAATGTATTAAATGTATTAAATTGGCATAGGCAAAGCATACGAACTAGTGCCAAATCGAACTTTACAGGTCACCAAGATATTGAATCTTATGATAAAATACTAGATACCCACACATAAAGGAGAAAATCTTGTGGAAAGGTCTATGCAAATTGCATCCATAGTATTCTCATTATGATGTAAATACTTAATTTAAGTAGACAGTGGTGTTAAGAGACAGCGGCTATTAATGAAACATGTGAGGTAACTTGACAGTTGGTCGTCTTCTCAAGTTTACTAACTTATTCACCAAAGGAATTTGTGAAAATAAAAACACGATTCAGCATACAATAATGGACACGATTTGATTGGGCTTTTTTATGCAATTATGTTATAATGAAATTATGCAATTAGCTTCATTTTCTTATTCCCATTCTCTTTCTTACAATTCATAAATAAATACCGGTTATTACAACCTTGTAATCTATAAAGATCTGGAAATCGAAAACCTTTTTGTTTTTTTTACACAACGGCGTGTGCGTTATACATTAGTAAATGTTTAAATCATATAATGTACACGATTAATTTGTAAATATGTCGAATTTCGTTCCATTCCATTCAACAGTATATCGGGTATAAATACGTATAATGGCAACTGCAAGTTTGTTTTCTACACACCATGTTTACCATAAACTACCACATGACAAAAATATTTATACTTCGTGGAATGAGTAGGAATTTAATTCAAACATATTACGCAATTGATCTTATGTCGCCTTTGAAGTTTTCTTTTAGAATCTAATTGAATCATTAAATGCTTGCAAATGGATGTATGCTTATATTACTACCTAAAAAACGAATGATTTGTGTTAACGCAGCAAATAGTGGCATTTTAAGAAACTTATAAGCATTCGGCTTGAAAACATAAGACGGAATGTATGCAGCGCCGATATTATTATTATTATTATTATTATTATTATTATTATTATTATTATTATTATTATTATTATTATTATTATTATTATTATTATTATTATAATTATTATTGTTATTGTTATTGTTATTATTATTATTATTGTTTTTATTATTATTATTATTATTATTATCATTATTATTATTATTATTATTATTATTATTATTATTATTATTATTATTATTATTATTATTATTATTATTATTATTATTATTATTATTATTATTATTATTATTATTATTATTATT
>VMBQ01000403.1:75554-104299 GCA_007657795.1 Dreissena rostriformis | reverse complement strand
GTAGTAGTAGTAGTAGTAGTAGTAGTAGTAGTAGAAGTAGTAGTAGTAGTAGTAGTAGTAGTAGTAGTAGTAGTAGTAGTAGTAGTAGTAGTAGTAGTAGTAGTAGTAGTAGTAGTAGTACTAGTAGTAGTAGTAGTAGTAGTTGTAGTAGTAGAAGTAGTAGTATTTTATTATCATTATTGTTTTTAAAAGTATGTTGGATTTAGTATGCAATGCCGCTGGTGTCGTATTCCAATTATTTCCGAAATCTGACAGACGAGTTTTTTTGCTTTATCGATTGTTTTAACACGGAATGTACAAACTGATTTATGTTTTGCGATAACTAAACCTTTGCACAAAGTGTAAACATATGGTGTGCATCATGTGGAGATGAATGTTCTCTCAACAATATCATTAGGACAAACACTATGTCTATGGATATGTATTTTTGAATGCATAACGGCTTTTATCTAAACACATTGCTTGGTGTTCGACGCCCTGTTTCCGTCTCGATCTATAATTATTTATAAACCGTTATATGATTTGCAATATTTTCATTTTAATGCCAATTTTCATTTAAAAAGAAACCCAACCACGCAATTTACACTTTTTAGTGAGGTGTTAACAAGCTGTAAATGTTTACTAGACATGTTACAATTACAGAATTTAGAGAAGACATTGACTAGTTGCAATACATAAATACTGTTAATGTGTTAACAACTCGTAATTACAACTACAGCTGTACCATATAACGTAATATTCGGCCTCGCTGTTTTCTAGGTCATCATTTTTATCGGTTGCACTTTCTTCCATCAGATCTGTTTACTTTGAAACATAAGGTAGGTCTCAATTATGGTATGTAAGTCGTTATTCACTTTATGATAGTATATATTATATAAATACAATGACCAATAACAACGCCGGATACTCTAGGTTTATAATCACGTTCATCGCTTTTAAACTTAAACTATGATCTGATCGATATTTAACATATATATGTTTTAATATAATAATCGACTTTCATTCGAAGGCCTCCTTTTTTAATGTTATAATATAAGTAAACACGGAACTTCTCACATTACTATTATACTGATAGTTACAACATTCTCTGATTCTTTAAATATATCTCTGAAAACTCTAAAATTAAGAATTTAATTTATAGTTTTATGGATTTGTTTAATATTTAGAAATTTCTGAAACACTTGAATGATTAACATACTGTTTAAATTTAAGTAATTGTTTTTGCTATATATATTTAATTTAAGTTGCTCGATAACTAGATAACTTCTTTATAGTACACACATACTGCTTAACTTGACTTACTCCATTGAGTCGTCAACAGCAGCATGCAACAAGATGTAATTGACGCAAACCTCATCCTAAACATTGTAAAGACTATACTCATCATTCGATGGTGTAGTTAGTTTTGTATACATCACGGCTTATCGTCAAATTTAGAGACAAACACATATGCAATTTTTCTGTAAAGCCATATGAATGCATGAGCGATTCCAAAAATTGAACAGGTTCTCACATGCGAACCATGAGATTTGATTTATTATAATAAGGTACAGAGATCCCCATACGTCACTTGCATTATTCGATTCCTGATTCCCCAATTATACCGATCTCTAAATGGTCAGTATGTATGCTATATGTGCATATATATGTGCATACCCAGTTGGAGATCACTTGTGGTCAATTCAATAAAACAAACCTCATCAATACAAAGTAGTTAAACAATGAACAGTGATAACGGCTTCATCTTCATGGTTTCGATAGTTCACTGCCATGATTACCCAGTCAAACAATGAACAGTGATAACGGCTTCATCTTCATGGTTTCGATATTTCACTGCCATGATTACCACACTTTACACTTATCAAAGGTTCTTGCTATTAAAGTGCAGAATAAAATCCAAATGTTAAGAAATTAGGTTTAACCTTTTCAACATAGTTAGACATTGAATGCATTATACCATACGTAATACAACATAATAAAACACGTGTTGCTACATGTCTAAATGCATTGAGATTAAGTTTGTCATGCTTACAACGTCAATGGAAGACTGAATGTTAAAATCGGAGTATGAGTAATAAATGTTATCCTGAGCAATAAGTATCTGAACCAACAGAACCAGAGTTATAGCACACACATGATGTTTTCAGAAATTAGAATCGACAAATTGTATGGAAATGTGTTGAAGATGAAAAGTTGATGTAAGTTGATGTAAACACAATCAAAAAACATAACAGGTTTCGAAAGAAACAATTGGCGTCCTTAATTAATTCGCATTTAGATTTGGGCTTTATCTCCATGTTTAGAGCATTATGGAAAAAAAGAATGATCGATGATCACTATACAAACACCTGTACTTTTCAAGTAGGTATGATCTTTCTGCATTTTATGAACCTTAAACGATAATCTATGATTGTTATCGTGCACTTGTTCAATCTTATATTGTACAAGGTTGACAGATAATCTGCTGAGTAAGAGTTGGGTTGTAACAGCTGTCAATCCGCTTCCTATGCCTAATAAGCCTAATTACATAAAGCATTCAACAAATTACACTTGCATATGCTCGAGGTTGGAACCGAATGAATCTGGAGGGTACAAATCAAGTCGACCCATCAACAATAATAATTTGTTGTTGCTCGGTTATATTTATTTCTGTGAAAATCATAACAATACACGTGTACCATGTTAGGTTTTCATTCTTTAATAATGTTCTGTAATACAACATACATAATGAAACTCTAATAATAGTTTTTTGCATTTTTATTTAGTTTGTAACATTAAGTTTCCAGGTCCATATAGTTCTTTAAATTGGTTGTAAATGCATCATTTCTAAGTCCATCTAATTCTTCAATTAACTAATAATGTTTCCAATGCATGACGAAATCCGTTCAAATCCATCCGTAAGATATTCTAATTGAATAACATTTCCAGAACTTCAATAAAAACGACCTGTGCGGTCCCATATCCAGTTCTCCACTGTGGGTTAGATCCTACCCTCTCTGACACAATTTTTTTGACATGTTATATACAGTGGGCATGGTAAACCATAACACACAAATGAGGTGACGCCTGTCTAGATGTTTGTCTTAAACACGAGTTGAATTACCTGACACGGGGGTGTCTCATGTACACTTGATGTCGACTAACATATCTTGTGCATTTAGAAATCGAGTACAGCATGCCATTACAACCTATGCTTGTCATGCAATACCAATTAAAAAGCTATTTGTTAAGTAATACACCGGGATGACTAATTACATGTTGTCAATGTAAACATGGAAATGTGAGTGTTCTTTTCTCGGTGATATACACTATATTACAATAATTTGGGCATAAAGAACGTGAAATATCTCTCCGAGGACTGAAACACCATTATCGGTTTCCGGCCGCGTTAATCCTGTCCCAATATACATCGTGTGTGCTGGTCATTTTGTACTATTTCTTTGCTTAAGTTCATATACATCGGCACTAACAAAATAACACCCCGTGGGATAAACGTGGTAGGGTTAAATTCTGTTTTGTGGATTATGGCGGAATACACGCATGGTTCAATTGCACATTTGTTTTATTATTTAGTATTATTAAGTATGTTATGGTGACTTTATTATCATGGAAAAGAGAGACATTACATGTATGAGTGTGAACATAGATTTTTAAGTAAATCCTTATTAAAGATGAATGTACTTTGATTTTCTCGACACAACACGGAACATTTTACAAGACTATTTTTTCCGGTTTCGTTTATCTTAATAGCATCTTTATTGTATTCTGACATATTAATTAGGTTAATGTTTTAAGGGACTTGTTTTTAGATTTTCGTAGTATTTTTAAAAATATAATAACTTTTATTTTCAAACAAAACTGTTATATTTGGAGAAAAAAAAATATAATTGAAATAACCATGAAACAAATGTATTTAAAAATGTGCCTACCCAGGTGATCGAACTCTGGATCTCTAGAAGCAAAAGTAAACTCGCTACCACAACACCAGGCATGCTTTTGAATCACTGACGTAGATAAAACGCTACATGTACGTCGGGAATACACGTGTCTGCTCAATTATCAGTGAAGAGCGTTCACAACGCTTTTTTATTTTAAAGATTACTATTGATGATTATCAATAAACAAACATATATTTTGAACAGTTTTCTTAGTTAGAAGTGTTGTTTTTGTTGGTTGAATATAATGAATGCATTATGTTAGTTTATATCGAAATCAAAGTTTGAAACCATACCATGATAGTGTGTGCACACACAACAATACACACTATATCAACATGTGTATGCATTTGAAAGAGTTATAAGAGTATACAATAATATTTATAATTTTTATTAAAAATATCAAGACTTTAAAGTTATACCTTATACTGTTGTGGTATATATAAGGATACAAACAGATACAAAAAAGGAGTTTAAGTTGAATGACCTGTCTATAGAAAATATCTTCATTAAAGTGGCCGTCCAACAGATTTTGGAATGTATTGAAGCTTGTCATTAAATGCAAAAAATGCCTTATCATTTAAACTAAAAATCTCCAGTAAATAAACAAGAATACAATTTAAAAAAAGGAAAAAAAATAGTAACCCTCAACAGGGCTCGAACCACTGACCCCTGGATTCCTGGAGTCCTGGAGTAAAAAGCTACCCGCCTAGACCACTCGACCATCCACGCTCATTTTTGAAGAGGATGTATTTTTTAGCTATATAAGCAATCCTCGTAGTTTCCCAAAATATCTGTTGGACGGCCCCTTTAAGGGACAACATTGAACAACGAAACTACAACAATAATATACAAAAGTTCATGCAGCAAATACAAGACGTGTTATGGTTACTGTGCCACTCATGCCATTAAGGAACGGCCACTGCAAGTCTCACCCATGTGATTTGCATAACGATGTCATTATTTCATCTTAGCAGATAATGGAGTTAAGAAACGAAGGTCAATTATGTAACATGAACATACGAGTGTTATTTTCGCAACATGTGAGGTCACTGCACAGTTGATTCGATTCTCGTAATTACACCCAAATCCACTAAATAATGTTTTCTTTAAAAGAAATAAAATATTCAAATTTCATTGACCAGACACGCACACGACTTACTTATGAATACAGTAAACATAACAACTCTTTCAGGGGAGAAAGTCAGGAGTAGAGTTTTAGCATGGACGCTTTTTGCTAGGACGCTTAATGTGGACGTATATATGTCTTGTTCTGAGAAAACTGGGCATAATCCTTGTGCGTAAATTGTCATCCCAGATTAGCAGATAATCAGGGACGACAATTTCCGCTTTTATGGAATTTTTCGTTAAAATGATGTCTCTTCTTAGCGAAAATCCAGTTTAGGCGGAAAGTGTCGTCCCGGATTAGCCTGTGCGGACTGCACAGGCTAATCTGGTACGACACTTCACGCACATGTATTATGCCCAGTTTTCTTAGAACACTACACATATATATATACATGAATTTCATTTTCACAACAACTCTGTTTATTTATTTTTTTAAATGTACCGCTCAAATGTGACAAACACAAATGTATACAGCAATATTGCTAAATACAGCCTATTCAAAATGGTTTCTTTGTTGTTTTTTACAAAACGGTGTCGTGTGTTATACTTTATTAAATACTTGTACCACATATTTTACCTTATTTCTTGCTGAAGAGGTTTATTTGCGTTTCATTCCATAATATATCGGATTTTAATTCCCATTGTATAGTCACAGAACATCAACCTCAGTCCATCCTTGTTGGCCTTTGTCGGAATGTATTTTAGAAGCGTAGGTTGCGCATCAAAACGAACGGCATCTGCGAATTCTTACTGATAATGGTTCATGACTTTCCTAGTGTTTGCTTGTGGATCGTTTGGAGGACTAGTTTATGGACATGTTTGTATATTGACATGCTGTATTTCAGCAGTATTCATCGATAGGATTGGCTGTAATCACACAACTGTTATCATGTATTCCCGTATGTTTTGCATATGCCCGTTTTTATTTTATGTGGAATCCACGTCGTGTTAATTGCTTTTGTAAATACACAACGGCTACCTTCACGAACATGTATTGCTTTTACGCATGTCCGTTTCTTTGTATAAGTTATCCACGTCGAGATAATTGCTTTTGAAAATAAACAAGGCTACCCTAACGCAAATATATTTCTTTTACGAACATGTAACATGCGTATTTACAGTAATACTGTAAAGTTTTATTTTATTTTCACAATCCTAAACAGAAACATGCATATGAACATGGATTATAAAAACATTTAGTTATTCATCTTTGAATTGTGACATAAATCAAATGCTGTTTATTTCAATGAAGTTCACAGCGACTTAATTGACAGGGGTACTCGTATTTGGTGTTGAACCAAAAATTGTGTCTATGTGTCCGTATGAAAAGAATATAGGGGATAACCGAACATAATGCATGTCTTCTGTACATTAATGAATGTTAGATTTTACGAACAAACAATTATATAAAAATATAATTTCTTTGATATTTGGGTTTATACTTGTTTAGAACCTTTATCCAGACTTTTTAATCATCAACGTTTTGGAAATAATAATTAGTACGGTAATACATTCAGGTGTCATCATCAATTATCATTACTGTCGAGGACAAACAATCCAAAGAGTAAAAGCAAATAACAGACACACACTATAAAATGCCGTTGCTATCAATTTCAGTGACTTTAGAAGCAATTACTTTCGTAATAAATGGGCTATTTTCAGGACCGGAAACACACACCAAGTGACTGACAATGACGGATTGAGTCTTAAGCTTACCATCTAGTTCAGTATAATGATAGCAGTTTCCTGAGCTGTTTTTGTACTTCATTTCTTAACGCGAAAACGTGTTTATGTTTGGAACCTTATAGTCGTTGTAAAATATACAACTTTGCGCCTTGCTTGGTGGAGATAATAGATCTATAAACGGCATCATTTTCAAGTTTGTCTGTCTAGCTGTCTGTCCGAAGTCATTTAAGTTCTCCTACATTTTCGTCGTAGGACATTCAAACGTGTTTGGATTGTTCCTTATGATAAGGACTGTTCTACTTTATTTTAAGTAAAGCAAATTAAATCAAATGTTTATTTTCGACGTAACGATAGTTTGTTTGTTAACATTCTTGCATATATTAAAAGCTGTTACTTATTACAATTGATGTATCGCCAAATAAATGATTGTTTTCATACATTTATTGATTGTAACGCTTATTATGGAAATTGCAACGCGATTCTACCAAATTTAAACCATTGAATACACACTTTAAAATGTACAACAAGAATGACGTGGTTGCCTTCATTTTCGTCAACACACACTTATTGCACTATATCTCATTGTTTATCTGTTAAATTATAATATGTTGATTGGTGTGACCTTAATCAGTTTGCAGAAGCAACATCACATTGTTGTTTAAAGTACAATACCATACAGATATAAACAACAATAATACTGAAGACTTTAAACGCATCCGAAACAAATGTTAAGGTGGTTTTCAAATATGTGCAATACATATTTGCCATCTAAGACATCGTTGGAAAGCCCGTGATTCACTGTATATAACATGCTATGAATACATTGGATAATAACTTCATTTTCTGATTAAAATTGACTTTTGCAGACAAGAGAGGCAGTCATTTCAGCGGTATTCTTCAAATTTTATTCAAGTTATCCCCTCATTGAAATAATTTGAACAGAACCTCTAGATAATGCTACATACGAAATATGAAAGTCATTGTCTGTTCAGGCAAGAGAATATGAACACGTTTTCCATATGTAAGGCTATGTTTAACTGGCGATCACAGGAGTGAAGCCGTTTTTCACCTCTGTGGCATGATGGGAGGAACTTTTGTAGAGAAGAGGGGGGAGTTTGAATAATTATTTTAGAAGCCAACAAATGTTATACTTCAAATTTTGAACCTCTGAGCCTTGGAGTTTAAGAGAAGAATACTTTCTTACATTTTCATTTTTCGAACGATTTGTTGTCTCCTTGACCGAAATCATTTGCTTCGACCGTTCTAAAAGGACAACATAAGAAACATGCTTGTAAAATGTCAAGTTGTGGTCCAGCGGTTGAGGAGAAGATGTTGTTTGAAGAAAAGGTGGACGAATAATCGCATGAACACGAGAACAATTGGACGTACAAGGGACATCAAAGTATTCCAGTATCTGACCGCGATTACGTTATGATCAGGCGATCTCAACATAATCAATTTATTATTCATTGGCTCAGCACGTATTTTATCAATACGTTCAATACTTGCAAGTGTGTGTCAGAAAATAAATGATACAGACAAGGCGCAATTCATATTATCAATTTCCAACGAGACTGTATCTTTAGTAAATTATGACATCTATTCTTGAACGTAGACACATCCCATATGTTTTGACAATTCAGTATTAATCTTAAACTTACCTCTTTTCTTTTATGAATGCAAATCCGACCGGTGAGAAAATGTAGAAAATTCCATATCAAAATAGAAACCGCAAGGTAAAGAGGTTTGGTATTCTGCTTGTAGCACATGACGGTCCTAGTCATGTTGTCTATTGGTAGGGCCAGGAGCAGCCCATACAATTCATGTTTCAAATCCGGGCTGTACTAATTGTTATCTAACATGGCGCTGGAGTGTTGATTTCTTAACACAATTACTACGCATTAATCAAAACATAGTTCGGGTATAAGAACATTTAAAAGAACGAAACTAAGTTTGCTTTCGGGGCATTTCAGAAACTGTTTTAGATTTAATTATAGAGTGTGGCCTTTGACAAGGATTGTTCAAATTATGACCCTATATACGAAACTGACCAAGCTTAATTACACAAGTTATCGATCGATGCGTACTTGAGAACATGTAAATAACAATTATTACAACTTTGTTCATACATTTTGAAACTGTCGATGCAAAGCATTAGGTGACTTTAAACAATTAAAGGACAGGCCGAACCTCACACTTACCCCAGAATAAAACACAACTTTCAAAACAAACATGCATGTATACAAAACAAGCAAAATATCGAACATTTCTTTTATTGTCATATTTTAATTAGCGATTCCGTTCTAGCAATCACTATTTTTTTCGGAAAACTTATACATTTTACATTGAATCCAAAATAGATCTTAAATAAAAATGTATTTATAATTGTGGTGTAGGAATAATGATCGAACATATTGCGCATGACAAAAAAAAACTAAAACCTCCTTCGATGTTTATTTACAAATGTAATTTTTATCCATTAGCACAAGGTTTATAAATGGGTTATAGTTTTTAGCATGTCTGTAAACGAACGTTATACGTAAACATTAAGCACAAATTGGCTATAACTCAAACCATATTGCATCATTTAAAGAACGCATGTCATAGAGGCTAGCTGAAGTTTACATTGACTGTTTAATTGATGGAAATAAAACACATGCTTTTAATTGAACCTCACACGATCACACCTATGCAAATATAAACAAAGTATTTCTCCTGTCTTATCAAGAGAGAATTCGAATAAGCTACTGTGGTTTTATTATTTAACGCAAGTGACACCATTTCGCATTGAGAGAAGTACAAAGCATTGGTAATCCTAAATGATATAATTATATGGAATATTTGTGATTTTTGCGTTAATATTGCTGACAACAAATCAGAAAAATTTCAGAACCATATCATCATAAAAACGCAATCGATTGGGCAGAAACGAATTTTCAATTTTACGAAACAGTGACCTTGATCACGTGCTACGTATGCATGTAACCGACCTACATACCAACTTTCGGCAAAATATCACCACCAAAAAAACTCAAGCTATTGAGTAGATATCTTTCTTTTATTTTTAGTTACAGTGTTCTCAACCTTTTTCCGATTGGAACTTAATGAACTCATAAGCATGGTCTGCATAGTATTAACCAACACGCGAAATTTAAGCGGAATACCCAAATCCAAACTCAAGTTATCCACCAAAAACAAAAGTTTTCATTTTTGTGTACAAAGTGACCTTGACCTTACTTAAATGCCATCGTAAGCTAGGTCTGCATGTAAGGTACCCACACACACAATATCAGTGCTACACCTTTATCTAAACTGATGTTTTTGAGCATATCCCATTTTTCTATGTTTCTTAACAGTGACCCTCACCTTTTAGTAACAGTGACAACACCTTTGTCGACACTCCCAAAATACAAGCTCCATCTAGGTCTCAAATCAAGCTTTCGTTATACTACTTTTCATAAAGGTTGGAAAATTCAGGTTATATTTATCGGAAAACACCAGTTTGTTGTTTTGTTCACAATTTAAATAAGAGTAATCTTAACTTTGACCGAACTGGCTCCACAATCAATTCCAACATCGTTCGTCATTAAAGCTCACTCCATACTCAATGGCGGTGCACTAGCTATGACCAAACTCAAGTTATTTGAACGTAAACTATTTTTTTCTAACCTTAGTTACTGTGACCTTGATCTTCATCCGACCACATCCTTAGTTTCATATAGATTGGTCTATGTACGATAAAGTGATTGACCGAAAACCATCTATTTGACGCTGGCCCGTCCACGCGCTACAGACGTGACAACAAAGGACGGCATCAAAACTTGTAGACTTGTCAAAAGTCTACTTTGGTCTTAATCTGCAAATAAAGAAATTTAGTGATTTATTATTAAGCAATCAACATTTTGTTTTTTTTTTTTTTTTTTTTTTTTTTTTTTTTATTCAATATAAAACATACAATGTAAATATGTGCATGAGTAAGAAAAAAAGTGATGTCATTCAGCAGTTATAATGTCAAACATATAATACATGATATGCTCATATATATCGGATTTTTTCTTTGGTTGCCTGTGGAATATGTCGTTATTTTTAAATGTAATAATCAATACCATAAATGAGTTGCGAAAAGTGGGGTAGAAGACAATTGGACTGGATTATGAAAGTTTATGTGTTTCCATTTTTGTTCAAAAATATGAAGTGTATCGTTGTTGAGGGCTATTTCTTTTTCAATTTGGATCTTTAGTTTTAGATAATTTATAAAACAGTTCAAGCATTTGTTACACATCTTTTGCATTTCAAGTTCCGCAGTCTTAGTGCATTTTGGATCATTTTCAACAAGCACCTTAAGAACATGTTACTCAATAGCAAATCATCACATGTATTACTTCGATAATTAAACGCTAACGCGTTAAATATTATTAAAGCAAACGTTCAAATAAAGGCAAACATAACAATTTGTTTCAAGAACGGTATATCTTCCGTCATCTTTGGAACCCACAGTATATAACATTAGCACTACATATAATCAAGAAGTATTGCGAACAAGAGCGAACGTGGTTTCCGACTATGCACGAGTCTGTTATCATTGATAACCCAGCTTCGACTGAAAACTCCATGTGTATTATGTATTAATGTAATGTTATTATAGATAAACGCAAAATCATTAACTGAATTCCGAGAGGTTTTTAATCTATTAGTGGTGTTTATGGCTTAATTGGTATTACGTCACTAACTTTGATATAGTATGTATATACACAACAAGTTCGGAAACAAAGGTATTTATATTATGTTCAAACATATTGCTGTTGCTCTCTGACAATGTAAGTATTAAATTTCAGCATTAATTTTACGTCTGAACGAAATACCTTGTTTTAACAAATACTATGCTTTTATACTTGGACATCGTTTCTCTTCCAATAACATTAGAGATTGGTTTAACAAAATATATATTGAACGCGCCTACGTATAAATAAGACCATATATAAACTATCGATTCAACTAGTTGTTGCATTTTCTATTATTGCCACCATGATTACGCGAGTGTGTCTGACAAGTGTTTAGGACTGGTTTAGGGTTATACCAAATTTAAGATGGCGAAATGCATTCCAACCTTTGCGAGGGTATGCGTTTGTTTTTAAAATAGTTAGAAACAGTTTTCAATTATATTACATAAAATTAGAAAAAGTATCTTAAGGTAAAGAATTTTACTTCATTAAATGATTTGCTTGCTTACCGTAATAGTATAGTATGTTCCAACTAGTTAAAGTAAATCATACGTATTTATCGTATGCCTGAAAAAATTGCTGCTCTTGTATGCATGATTTTTACTACGAATAACTTAGTTTGGAGTTCTTGCATGTTTTCAGTGTTGTCGTTGTTGTTGTTAAGCATATTTTGACATTTATGTTATTTGCGCTATGAGATATATTCTGATGCAAACCCTAGAGCTTAAATTGACTACGAACGTGAATTGTTTTAGAAATAATGTTTTGCCCTAATTGAATAAAATTATCAATTTAAAAAATATCACAGTGATATATTTTCCTTTGTTTAAAGTGAATGGAGCTTTTATTAATACACCATTAAAGTAATTAAATCATGTTTATAGGTTTTGATGTATACAAAACTTTCATTTAATTTTGTGTTGTATCAATACCTTTTAAACAGGATCCGGCATATAAGAAAACGTTGTTTTGTTTTCATTTTTAAAGTTGTTGATGTATACAAAGCAAAATCTGGCAAAGCAGTAAATATACAATAGTTTAAATATGAATATGCAATTATCACTGCTTAATTGCGCTTTAGTGCTTAAAATTAGATTTAACATATGACAGTGTCATCATAATTATAAATATGCATATAGTGTCTAAAACATATCTTGAACATCTGAGATATCAAATAGCAATGTCTTTTATTTAGGTACATTTATCTTGCACTGTTTATACACTAAATATGTTTTACTCCTCATTTGTCTTGGCCTTTTTTATGTATGTTTTATTTGTTTCTGGTTTTTTTTCTGTTTATATTCGCCATGGTCTATGTTAAGGTAAGAAAGACTTCGCGATTGTTAGCATATGTGAATGTCTTAATCGTTGGAGTTTACAGTTTTCGTGTATTTGTTGTTTTATTGTTTAGTATAAGCTAATATGAATAGGTTAATCATTGTTTCATATCATTGCAGAAGCACACATGACTAGCATTAGAGATGGTTATCCGTTCTTTTAAAGAAACTAACGCACATATATTTTGTTTTCTAGAGTTGCAATTGATATCAGACATTAAAATACAATTGCGTTCAATGTGGAATGCAGAGAACTTTTTTTCCGTTTTGCCAAAAAAACTTTTGGGGTGGAGATTTTATTTTCAAAAGGATAAGATGTGAAGTTCAACCATGTTTTCACAGATGAGAATGGAACTATATGATATTTTATTCTAATTTTACATAAAAACGGTTTACATTTATTAATGTGCAAGGGCAAAATAATGATAGTTCCTCATTCTTCCGTTATCGAAAAAAAATATCAAACTTATCATTTAAATCGTTTGTGATTGTAATTACGTGTTAAATACAAATCTTGATTATTGTAATTACAAATCAAATAATAACAACGTAAAAGCAAGAAAAACTTTAACAAACTGTATAATAATATCAAAACAACAAAATTATTTTATAAGAATGTAAATAGCCTGCAACACGGTATTTTTTCGGTACTTAAGGAATAATCGATCGCCGCTTATCACCAAGTTTATATATCGGATAAATGATTAAATAGACTATCACATTTGACATTTCTGCATTTCGGCATTACTTTTTTTACAACGAAAAACCGTAAATTGTAACTGAAGTCACAACAAAAACAACATCACTGTCCGTCATTCGTATCTATAATCACATCTGGTATTTCCGCGGTAAAAAGATGGTACTTTAATAAAATCAAACATGAATACATTAAGATCTGACATACCATCAAAAGCTACAATCGATTGGGGTGATCATCAATAATTTTTAATAATTTTAATTAAGACAATAAATATCACGATAATTATCAAACACTGTTCTATTTTTTCTTAAATTATCAATTAAACTAGACAAAGTCAAATATTGTTAGTATGACCAGAACAATAATTTAAAAAATAAGTGGTGTGCAACTCAAAGAAGTAAAAACAATCATTATAATGTATGACCGAAGCACCTGCCAGCAGTCGTACGCAAATTAAATAATCGAAAAAGTGAAGAAGTTGAGTGGGAAATTTCATATCAAAATGGATTTTAGTTGATTTCGGCTTTAAATTATGTTCTCCATAAATGTTGGACATAAAATTTCTAAGAATCGATTGATATTGGCAGATGCTTTCTTGCAAATTTTACAAGTAGGTCGCACATGTGTGTTTGTAAACAAACGCCGGGGGGACGTAATACCGCGAGCATAGCTGACCCGCGAGAGTACAGGGTTTGAGTATTCTAAGTTTACAGAAATAAACGATCTTGATATCGACAGCTTTTTAGGAAATATGTATACTTAAAAATCAACCACGGAACAATCTTTGGAAGGTCTTCTTTTCTTTTCAGAGGTTTATAACTCTTACAAAAGTCCCTGTTCAGATTATTATACCTCTAACGTGTTCAAAGATTTCTGGGGGAAATGGTTATTTTGTAGTAACAGCATTGAAGCTTTCTTTTGCAAATATATTCGCCTCGCATATGCTACTATGAACTTTACTGAATAATAAAATATACCTCGATTACTGTTGATGATTCTTTTTTTTTTATTTGCAAAACGCTATCCTTTATAACTGTTGGTCCTATTTTCATCCACTGGTTATCCTATTCTATCATAACACTTCTACTGATATGTACTTAAATGGTTTTCATTCCGAGTTCTTCAATAAAGTCCGTGGCTGTAGACAGTGGGGTCCTATCAAAATGTATGTATTATGAGCTGAAATTTAATCTTTAAAAACAAGAAACAACAAGAACATCGAAAGTATTTTTATCAATGGCATATAATATAAAGTAACACAGTTTTTTATGATAAAACATTTATGCCAGATTTAAGTGAAGACACAGTTAATAAAACCTTCGATATCCCACATCACTTGTATCAATATTCTGGTTCAAATTTATTTTCGACAAATTTCATGTTATAGTGATAGGTTCCTTCAAATATAACACTCGTTCGATAAAAACGAATTTTAAATTGGTTTTGGGAAACAATTATTTTCATCGTCTTTGCAGACATTCTCATATTGACCTTGAAAGCATTTTGTCTTTGATTTTTAACGATAAAATACAAAGTTTTGAGAAAGGTATCAAAATATGGAAAAGACGAACACTAACGCATAATGGTTGAATAACAAATGTCCAATATATTTAACTACCGCTTCTTACAAACTTAGTTTGCATATTACCAACCTTAACTCCAAAAATATCAAATAACAGTAATAACCTGTCTTACGAATATGTTTTTCAAGGCCATGCAAGAATAAAAATCAAAGTCCTTATTAAAGATTACAATACTTGAGGCTATGAAAACTTTGTTGATGTCTTTATGTATGTTAAAAAAAATACTTAGATTACACAGACTAATACAGGTTAAGCTAGTACATTCTATGGATTTGCTTACAAATATACTTGACTGAGAAAGAAAAAAAAACATTTCACATTTTGGAAATACTAAATTGAGTCTTGTTCAACAAAGATCTTAATCCATATTGGAAAGATGTCTTATAATCGTTCGCAGGTTTTATCGGGTTTTTTTTTTCGAATAGACATATCAAGAAATTTCAGTAGCTTCAAGTATTCTTTAATCTCAAGCTACAAATTGGACAGTGACCTTTTATGTTTCTAGTTGGTATTACAAAAAGAAACGAGTTGTGAAAGATATCAAGAATTTCAACAAATCATGTATAATTAGAACGGAATTTGAACCAACACTTGGCGCTAGTGTAAATTGTTTACAGTTTGAAGGAATGCTACAAGTGATTAAAATACCTAGTTTCGCCCAAACTCGAGAACATAACAACAATGAAAGATGGATCTTGTTTTTCTATCATTCCGGGATTTATTAAGCATATATTGTTGTAAAATTGTTGTACACCATAATAAAACAACAGTCCAATTAAAATGGAATAGCCTTTTCAGTATTGATAGCTAATAATGGAAAAGTCTTCGTGCATGGGTTTTTAAAACCACAAAAGATTTATACAATCAATTTTTCGAAGTAAGAATAACTCACAATTATATAATAGCTAGAAATTATTTGTTGAATAAAATAAAAGTTTTTGACTCATGCAAATGTTCTGTCTTTAAACAAGAAACGGAAACGGCAACACATGTTCATTTATTTTTGTAATTGCAATGCCATACAAGTGTAATAACATTGCATCACATCTGCTATTAAAACATTAATGGCAATTTCGATTTTGTCTTTGGACAATTTTTATTGGGATCATTTGGTTAAGAATCTGAAAAGTATAGCATCTTGAAATAAAACTCTTTTTATATATGTAGACTGAAATGGTAACACTTACAAGTCATGGACTGCGAAGGAGGTGCAAACTAATCTTGCTAGTATTACAAAAACAATCATTATACAAACATGTATACAAGTTCGTGGAATCGACGGAGTATCTTTGTTATATTAATTTACCTTCATAATTATTATTATGCTTTTGTTTTATCATATTTGTTATAGCTTTAACATGCAATATTAAATCATGACTACTTGAACTCTATTAACTTATTATTCCATCGATATTGTTTAAATTGTATGACTTATACGAAGCACTCCATACATATAAACTTGGTGTTCCACGAATGTTTCTTTAATCCATGAAATCCAAACCTAAATCTTGACGTTTATAGTTTATTCTGTACAATATTAAGTAATTAGGGTAACACTTGCATGCCATACATTATTTTCATGTAGGTCGTATATGTGTATTTGCATTGGAATAACCTTTAACCAGCCATATGGTAGGCAATATCGATGCTAACAAGATAAACGTTTAAATTAAAACTGTTAGTATTCGAAATTTTCATTATTTTTTTTAATTCATTATATGTTTTAGAAAATTATTCTTCCTTAACAATACGAACATAAAATAAAATTACAAAACACAGTTTTTTATTATTATATACATGACATCCTGGATTGAATATAAAATTGTTTAAATAGTACCAGACTAGATTATACCATAGACAAGTGGACAAGAAATGAGTTTATGTCTTTTGCCCTTTCAGTCCATTGTTGTTTTATATGATGGTTTGTCATATTGACTAACATAATAGTCATGCCATCATTGATTGTCGGATATATTTCTATGGAAGTACGTAATAACTGATCTTAAGAAGCTATTTTAATAGAACATTGAAGAAGTTGTTGGGCTCAGTAAGTATACTTAAGCATGTATAACGATTTATAAGAATAGGAAAACATGTTGTTGTTGTGTTTTTTGTTGTTGTTTCACCACATTTATATAGCGCCCTTTTCATACAGTATTTGCATTCAGAGGCGCATCACATTTTTCCCCTGATCAATTGGTCATAAGTCGTCCGTTAACATCTTGGCGCAGTATGCAGCCACGGCACAGTGGCTTATTTCCTTCACAGGTATGTTGTGTATAACGTGTGTTTGCACAATTCATCATACCAGAAAGAGTCACAACTAAGATGATACTAAGTGTACAACGATTTATTATAAACGAGTTTAACAAATAACTTCAAGCAACAGGGATATTTTCTAGTTCATTTTATCCATAAACATATAAGTGCATGTACATGTGATTTCATGCAGCATCAAAACAAATTTATAATGCTTTAAAATATTGCAAATTACAGATAACTGGAAACTTATTAATACAACACATTATATTAAATTAATCTTCAGATCAAGGTTCAAAACAATCAGCTGACGGCAATCAAAGCACACATCTTCTGCAATGTCGACATCGAGGCACCTGATACAATAAATATGCACTTGCACGTACATCAGTCTTATAAATTTAGAATTATTTATCTAAATTGCCCTGTTAACCGTAGATATCAGAAAGTAGAGCATCTATTGTTTCGCAAATATCGTTAAGACTATCACAATTAGTTTGCTCCTGATTATATATATAATATATATATAATATGTATATGTACCATAAAAAAATGAGCAATACAACTAGTTTTGAGCTCAAAATACAGTGTCCTCCAATTCAAATTGTGTTTACAAACAATTAGTTTATTAACATCGCTGTTTACTCGGGAAAGTCAAAGTGACTCAGGTCACCAAAAATATATCTTTGATTTTCAACGTTTTCCGGTATCCTTCACAAAGTAGGTCTCTTCTAAATGGTTTAAACGTTTGTAGTGATATAATAGGTTACTATCCGCTTGTAAAAAGTTGTCTAAAATAGAATTAAAATTGAATTTTCTTTCGGCTATTTTTAGCATACGGCACCGCTTTGAGGCTACACACCACGTTAGTTGCAAAGTTGTTAATATTTCTTCCAATTATGAAACGGGTATATCTTCCATAATTCTTGAAAACGTTGCACCTAAGCTGTGTTATTAGAATTTGTATGCAAGAGTTACTGAAATCCGGTAAAAATTATACCAGTTTATATTCATAATAATTGGAATTGTCACCTTTATAGGGCCTTTAACAATACCTGTCTCACAAGTCAAATGTGTATAATGTCGATCGAAGTATCCTAACGGTGTATATGTTATAAACAGAAGGTGTCTATGCTTCGCCCTTTGAGTTAAATAATGTAATCAATAGTGGTATGCAAATGTGCTTATGACGCCTTCAACACATTCTTTATTTAGCAAACTGATTGAATGAATGTACCAAACTCATTTAGTTTAAACAGTGTTACTCCAAACTGGTGTTCTTACTTAAAAAACACTACCAAAATAAGATATTCTACAAAACATTTGGTATATCTGTGTTTATTTCACTTTTTTATGTTATTTAATTATCTGTATTATAATGTCAACTAGTTTTATATGTTTCTACTTAACACTCCTCGTACTTACTATATGATTTCCAGCAAACAATACAGAAAGCACAAGAGAAATGCCATCATTAGCATGACAATCACATGCTCTTTACTTAACAAGGGTCATTTTTCGGTGAATGCCATATACATGAGTTCGATGCGAACCGCCTCTCGTAATGCTTTCTGTGCCCTCTATATTTTGAAATGTATTCATATGGGTCGTATAAACTGTGATGTTTTAGTATTATTTTAATTAACGATCGGGAACAAAATCGCAAAATAATTTGTGCTGTTTTCGCTCTGACAATTTGAATATTGGTCTTTAGCTTTTACATCAGACACAAAATTTAACGTTCTATACCTCTAAGTTGAGACAACAAAACTAGGCGCCGATATATAACACAGACAAACTAACAAGTAGAAATGCATCTGGATAATATTACAAAATATTATTGAATCCATCCCCATGTGTATTACCTGGGTTTGTTTTTTGCATTAAATGTCCACCTGGATTCCACAGTTTAAACAATATTAATGGGATTTATGCTTATGATACAGCTTTTGAGTTAGCAAAAAAATAGTATTAAAAAAAACATATAAGTACATAATTGTTTATTTGAAATAATTTTATTGTTCGTTTACAAGAGTAACCCAATGCAGTTAAACGAATGGGACCCATTACAATTCTTGACAACGAATGCCGCAATAGGTTCAGATTATTTTGAATCGTATAAATAGCAATACATGTATGCTTATAGCAATTCATTGTAAAACAAAGTTTATAAAACATGAATAAATGTTATGTTACCTGTTTTGGGGTTTGATAATGTTAAAACTGTCGATACTTTTAAAACAACATATGTATAGGTTTGAGAACTCGTATTCAAAACAATCAAGACAAGGTTGAACACTCTTGAATCAGTGTGTGGTCATTGACCTCTAGTGTTGTCATCTAAAAAATGGACTTCATGTCACAAACTTGTAAATTTATTCCCTGTGTGTTTTAACATACCTCTTCGACAGGTCGTTTCGCCCTGCCACAGTTATAGAATGATGATTATCTCATGAAATACATATCGTATAATAATATCTGTTCCAACAGATGCATTAGTGTCATTTGAGAGTTCGACATGGGAATATAGTCGACGGCCTTCTCATTTGTTCTTTAAATTGTTTTTTCCATAACATCAAGCTGCAAACCGACTTTTTTGTTATTTCTCCAAAATATTATTGAATCCATCCCCATGTGTTAAAAGTCACTATCCTTTGGCAAACATATTTATTACGATATTCGGATAATTGTGGTTTGCAGAGATGCGGTAAAATGTCTACTAATACATTTAAAGGTTTAATTTCATCGCAGTAATAAAGTATGCAAATACTTATAAATAAATATAACATACAATCAAATGCTTGTTTTTTTTTAAAGAAGGCCTAATTGAACAATGTTTAAAAATAATTACATTTCAATCAAAGTACATGTGATGAAATCATTCAGTAAACAAGTATTTGGGTCCGACGATCGTAGAATAATGGTAATTGGAGATGTATTCATTTTGTCTACAATAAATAAGTAAAGTACTTTCCCGCGAATTATTGTCCGCGTTATTGCTTTTATGAAGCGTGGTTTCCTTAATGGAGAGTACAATTAAACAGAGCATTAAAACTGATGTTTCTCAGATCCAGTGTTCCTCAGAACCAAACGCATTCGTCTAACAAGCTATGGTTATTAACATGACGAAGACGTACTATAACAAAGATAACTCAAATAAACAAAACAAAATGCATAATTGGCATATACGTTTATTCGACAGAAATCAATTTGCTCGAATAAGTTGTAAATAGCACAATAAATAGAAACATGAATGTAATTAAGACAGTACATGTTACTTTGCCGTGATATGCTAATTAAATATTGAAATATTCGTAATGTCAAAGACAAACACATGTTGATTTAAACATTATTATCTTAATAAACAAATACATACATGCTTCACAAAACAACCATANCAATATATATATATATATATATATATATACAACTGTGAAATATAACTCGATTGTTGAATTTATAGTTTTATTTTTAGCTGTTAAATTTGACTTTAAAGTATAGGGTTGAATGCATTGAATCAAACAATGAAAGCGAATCGTCAAAACGTCGTAACCTACACATAACGGTTTGATTGTATCAAGCCAGCAAATGCTTTATAATGTTTGGAAAGTACTGAGAGACAGAAGGAGAAAAAAAAAGTTTCAGTACATCAACAGGAAATATGATATGAGACACAAGATGCGGTTGCTGGACAGGGAAACGGTAACAACGACGGTCTAATCGACTACTAAGACAGTAAGACTACAATCTGTGACTCCCATGAATAAAGGAAGTAAATGTTTCAATGCAATATACTTTGTAACAAATCACTTGTCTATGATACCAACGGAAAGACGACACACTGTGACCGATGTGAGCGAAGGCGGATTTTGCTAGAGTAAATAAGATTTTTTTTTGGAACGTAGTCATGACACATTTATTTGACAATTATTGAGAAGGAGTGTTTGATACAAAATTGCATATTAAGCTAAGCTCCATGTTACAACATTAAAATTGACATTCTTATTTTATTGATAAACAAATGATAATTATATAATATACTTGTTATATCTATCTGATTGCGTGTAGTGTGAATACATATATAACTAAAGTATAATAAATAAGGGTGATATAAATTTAACGTCTTATCTGTCAAACTGAAATCTATACAAAATGCTATGCTAATGAATCTGACTTCATTCGCAATCATTTGAAATACGACAGATGTACTTGATCATAAATTCGTTAAACATGATAACCAACGTGTTCTTTTCATTAAACACTTCCCTTTTGAGAGTACTTACAACTTCAATTGCACGGTTATTTCTTCGTGACATCTATTCAAGTTTAAACGATATGTTCGTTTATTGTTCATTGTACTTTAACTAATGTAGCAACCATACCCGCAGCAATACTTTTATATGTTGAAGTTGTTATTTGATATACATTATTACGCAACTATAAGCGCTTTCGTAAGACCTTAATGCGATAGTTTGATAACTGGAAACAATAATATAACTCGGGATATGAATATTACATCTTTCATTTCAATCACATCATCATAAGTGGGAGAATCATTCCCACACGATTTATTAAATAAACTGAATGAACCTTCAATGTGCACATTGAACATGCAATAAGGGTATAGCATCAATTCCATTTTAAACTAATTGTACTTTATAATCGGTTTCATGTTCATTTTAATTAAGTAAATGTTTTGTACTAAAGTAAGCAAAACAGTGCATGTATATACTTTCAAATGTTTATATTTTAATTAACGTAATAGCAATAATACCACAACAAAATATTAACTCATGATATGATTGGTCTCGGTTTATGTCAAGTTTTGCATAAATAGGTCGCTTAAAAAGTGAAGTAAAATCGTGTTTACAGGAGTACAGTTTTCCTCTCGAAATCAACAAGTAATAAAGGGTATGCCGTGTTTAACACACAAACATGCAACACTGATGGCGCGGTTTGCAGTCAATTGATGTTTCATGTCTCCTTATTTTACCTGATGGGTTATGATGGGTTTTCAGAAAAGACAAATACGGACCGGGGAAATTTATTCGCCGCTATCCAGATAATTGAAATCAATCGATAATAGTTTATAATATAACTTCTTTCAAGCAAAATGTACGTGTTGAAATGACGTGTTATAAGCTCATGGTCGAATAATCTTTGGAAAACACATACATTTCTAACTATCGCCGTTGAATAAAAAAACGAATACAACTGGCATTTATCTCATGCTGGGTATATTTTAGTGCACCTCGACCTTCATTAACATGTTTCAAAGCTTGGTCATATTCCAGGTACAACATTTTCGCAAACAATTTTTCGTTTAGATATTGTTTTCCCAACGTCTGTAAAGATTTTTAAACAGCACTTGTCTATGATCCTGGTTATCCATAGCTAATCCTGTGTATCCCGAATTTATTAACAAGAATAACATTGAAGCGTTACAAAGGATATATGCGGATTCCATTCATTGAAAATACTTGGTCGGTATAATGTTCGCCCATGAATTCCTTCAAGGTACTATTTACACAATTTATAATAACAGATTTCTCGGAGATCAGAGGTTAAACCTTTTACACTGAGTGAAACGATATATATCACATTAATTCATTTTTCTTGCAGGTTAATCGTTATAAACCGGGAATCAAAAACACATGTTTAAAAAGTAAAAATAACAACCACACACATGTGTGCTTCAACAGTATCAGAGTTATATGAACACGATATGAATAATGTAAAATGCCAGTTGAATCAGATTATAATCTATGATCAACGCATGCGAAAATTGGTCTTATGTAATATGCGGCAATTGTATCTTCAAAACCGCATGCGCAACCACGCAGTCTGGTCAGGAGCCACGCAAGGTCTTATGGTCCCTTTAGCGGACATGGTAGCTCATGAACAGGCTCTGTGGATGCTGCGTTTGCCGTATATACATGTAGCATAATACCCATTTTCGCATGATGGGGCTCATAGTATTGTCATTTTGCCAATCTTGTGGGTGTGTATGCCCCACAAAATCGGAAGGCATCAAGCATTCTAAGTCTTTTTAAAGTATTTGTTAGAAAGGATTATTTTACTTTCCCATCTGACGAAATCTAATTTCTTAAAGGAAGGACACAACGATCTTAGATAATGTGGACCATAGCGTATATATCTAAAATAATGTCAGCTAAAGCGCGTGTAAATGTTCTCCAATTCCTGCATATGGCTAAACAAATAAATGATTAGGCCGTATGCCAAGCGTGAGCGTCAAATTAAACGCGTTTTAGGAATGATACCGGCTCTTAAAAACGCATAGCATCGTTTGAACAATGATTTATAACTTCTGTATTTAGAGCTACATCTTCGAACTTTTAAAAAACACTTGTCATCAAGTTGAATACAATTTAGAAACTCCTGTGCACATAATTCACAATCGATATTTTAAGGCATGCACTACTGACACCGAATGTAGTTTATGTATCGTCAAACTTGAATATCTCACTTATTAGTTTAGATATTCATTGAAGATTGTAAATGTGATCATTTGACTACATTCGGTGCAAGCTAACGATAAAACCATTTATCTGTGACGAACGGACGCTATAGCACGTGGGGTAGGTAGCCTGCAATTTGCCAAAATGCGCGGTTGCGCTTCAGAATATTCATTTGAGCCATATTTTTTTATTATTAATTGTATGTTTTCCTGGTGTAAGAACCCACCTAAAATGATGAAATTGAAATGAATTCATGATAATTTTGCGTTTCACAATTTCCACGTGCACAAATATGAAACTATACCCCACGTGCTTAAACGTCCAATCTTCACGGATGAATGAAGGTATCGAAAGCTTGCTCAGAATGGAGTCAAATGATCTCATTTAACATTTTTAATTAAAATCTTAACTTATAACTAACATATTCAATTTTAAAAAGTGTTGCGTTAGAAAAGTCTACAAGTGTATATTATTCGTATGTTAGGTTGGTTTGTTAATTCATTACTACTATTGTTGTCACATACCTAATTTCAAAAGACATAGTTGTAAATATTGTTTAAACTTATTTAGTTTGCATTCCAATTAATTAATTATAAAGATAAAATCAAATCAATAGCTCTTATTTGTTTCGTTGTTTAAAGCCCCATTAACACTCAAAATCAACGAATATTTCATAAATATTTCGTCAAATAAAGTTAACATATACAAAAAAGTGGTCCTAATTGCAAAAGCCACAATTTCAACCCTATATGTGGTCTGAAAACATAGATTTAACAAGATACAAAATGCTTTTTTTATTTTTTGTGAGACAATATATTCAGCAAATGTTCATGTACCAAGTTAGTGTTCGTGTGTCGTTTGAATAAATATCGTTGCTGGAATTTAAAATGGAATAAATTGTGCAAAACAAATAAAAACGAACACTTTGTATGTCCTAAAATCTGTTTTACCAGACCATATCAAGCGTTGAAATTTTGGCAATGCTATAACAAAAAAATGATTTGTTATGGGTAGACCTTTGTTTACGAAATATTCGTTCATTTTGTGTGTTAATGGGGCTTTAAACAACGAAATAAATAAGTGCTCTTGATTTTATTGTATCTTTATAACTGCGATCGCTTCATAGTCCGTATTAATCCTTACCTGGCGTACATACTCTGTAGAATGTCCATCTAGCATAACAGCGAAGACACCTTGTTAAACTACAGAAACCGTAATAAAAGTACTTAAGGATTAATGTCAGGGTATAAATGTAATCCTAGGGGACTGTTAATTGCATGTATAGGATAATGTTATTGCCATAACAAACCCACCGCGTTGCGCACAGGAAGCCTCGAAATCGCGACAAAAATGAGCTTCACATAATGATCAACAATTAAATTATCACAAAAGTCAAGGAACCCACGGAAAGGATTAATTTAATCATCTTCGTCCAAACACCGAAAACAGACAATCTCAAGATTTGCCTTCACCCAAAAGATCTCAACGCCGCCATTAAGGGTCCGCATTAAACATGCCTACATTAGTTAATATATACTGTATATCATATATGCAAAGCGTTAAGTTCGATGAGCACTCCTCATATTTGACTACGTTCAGCACTATATTTGGAATTAACCGATTTCTGAGACCTCTGTTTGATATCTCTGTATTTAGGGACATTTGTAGGATGAAACAGATAGATAACATATTTTACGGCTTCCCAGACATTAATGCCTTTGTTTATGGTATCATGTTCTACGGTTCTAACAGATGTGAGCACGATTCCATGCTCGGTATATGAATACAGCGCGCGATAAAACAGTATGTATATCATAGGGGACACATTAATGTCATTCCTTGGTAACACAATACGCGATAAAGGCATCATGCCAGATTGGCAAAACATTAAGGACATTGTCACTACTGATACACCACATAGCCATACGAAGCTCGAAACCTTACTAGGCATGATAAATTACTTGCTCACGTTCACCACATCCCGGCGCATCTTGAACACTTGCCATGGATTTATGTTCGATGAGCATGAAACAAAAGTGTGTGCAGATGTTAAATGCATCATTAGCACCCGCTTAAAGGACCTTAGGGAATCCTTTGTAATTGAGGTAGTCGCATCATAAACGGAATAAGCGCATGGCATATGCAACTAAATCGTCCAATTGGCTTCTTGTCAACAAAGCTTGACGCAAGCTGAAAAAAGGGTATGATCAGATCGAGAAAATATTTCATTATTACACGAACGGTAGTTACAGTGCATTTTATCACAATAACGATATACGGGAAGTATGGCATAATCTAAAGAAAGATTGCAGGGAATATATTTGAGTAATTCACTGTCGCTAGATGTGAATTACCTTTAGCAACGAGTGGAATAACCAACATTATCTGAGTTGAAGTTAAAATGTTAAATCATACCCTACTAGAATAAGTAAATATGTAATTCATAGACGATTTCCCCATGTTGTGTTTACATAACGTTATTCCATGTATTTACTTTTTGACAAATGGATACTTTGACTCACATATTGTTGCAGCCGATATTTTCATAAAGTACAAATTAGAATATAAAGCCTATTTCTAAAATGATGAAATGACAGATGAGTTTGACATGTTATTTTTAAAGAATATAAAACATAATATTACTAAGAATTATTATAAGAATTCATAAAACTATCAACGCATTTATCATTATTTCAAATGCTTATCTTAATTATAGTATTGCTGTATTTAATTCACTTTCTTTATAACACAAATTTTAAATAAGTGTTATATATATTTAATACAAAAGAATTGTTATGAAAATAGTCTTAACATATCTCATATGCCGGTAGCAAACACATGTATCGTATATGGCCGCAGGGCCAAAATATAAATCGAATATTAAGTGCCAATTTCCATTACGGATATAACAACCATTGAATACATCCGCATCCTCACAAACAGGAACTTATTCGTTCGATTGACAAGTGTTAACTAATTTACGTTCATACAAAGCACATGTCAGGAAACAAAAAACAGTATTTGAACGTTAACACACGAAGCATATAGTTAGTAAAGAAATGAAGTTTCGGGATATAGTGGTTGTCTTATACTCATTTGCAGTTGCAATCAATGCTACGATAAGTGGCAAGTTTACCTGGCATAATGACGAATGTACTTGGATAGCAGGATATGATTTAAGATTTCCAAACATGTAAGTAAATTGTATTATTGTATGTGTATATAATATGTATGCATTATGCATTACTAAACAAACATTAATTTTCGATTTAACGTATATTTGTCAATAAACACTGATTTGGAGTGCTGATGTTCACCATTTCAACCACGATTGTATAAACTCGAGTGAATAAATAAAAACATGGATCCGTTTTTGAAAACGAGTTGCGTGTTGTCCGATAACAATATATATGATTTCATTTAAAGCATGAGACGACACAAATGTACAATAATAACGGAAATTCTAAATGTTCAGCTCAACTAAGGATATGGTATTTGAGCTTCCTCTCAGCTGAGTAATAAGAGTATCGGTCAGCTCATAAACAATCTCTTATTTCAGCGCAAAGTGGGCTATTCTTGCTCAAGCTCATTGTTGAGTTGGACTAAAAACTCTAACAAAAACACATTTGTGATCACCAAGTTGGTCATTATGTTTAAACTCTTGTTAAAAATTATACAAAATTTAATTTGAGTCAGAATATTGACTTTATTATGTTTGTGATACTATACCCATGTTTTACCCCACTCAGAACTCAGTTGAAGTAATTTTCTTAAGCAGGTGTGCTTGTCATCAAAGTGAGTGTAGGCTTTTTATATCCAATGTACATTGTTTTTGGTTTATGCCAATCCACAACATTTGATTATGTTTTAATTTTACGTTAGACCTTGAAGAAATTTAAATAATAGTGTGGTGGAGCTGTGGAAAGATAAGATGATTGGACTCATAGTAATATGTCATCTTATGATGAAACCTCAAGAAGACAAAACTACATTGTTAGTCTATTTACAGATTATTTTACCATTAATTTTTACCGTGTATAAATTTAATATATATGCTACTAATAGTTAAACCAGAACTTACTCATCTATTTCAATTTAGTGATTTTTAATTTAAATTATTATGTGTATTTTTGTTTTATGACATTTAAGAGCATTTGTTTTAAACTGTTTTAACATGTTTTTACCGTCTGGCCATAGAAAGTATAACATGAGTTTTCCTTACAATTATTTTGAAATGTCGGTTAGAATATAAATTGGTTTATCTTAATATGAATGTTCCTGGCCAAACATGACATTTTTGTCTTATTCTCGACCAAGATGTGTCTTTGTTCGAACGCTAAGGTTGGTCGACTGTCATTGACCACGCGATGTCTGATGTTGTCTTTGCAGGACAATGACCGTGAGATGTGAGAGTCTGACACGCAGGCATAGTGAATACAGCTGCGAGTTTGTAGGAGAGCCTAGTGATTGCCCATGTTTCCTCCAAAGCCCGAAAGGCTACTTTGTGTGTTTAACGAGACATCTTAGATATATACACAGTAATAAAACCTAATAAATTAAACAATTAAACCTGCTGTAGCTGTAATTTGTTCTACGAATATAACAAACCTTCTTAAATCAATCTATCACTACTACAACTATAGGCAATACAACAAGAAAAACGGCTACCACGACTAATACTACTTTTACTTCTACTACTGATACTAATACTTCTACTACTACTACTACTACTTCTACTACTACAACAACTACAACTACTACAACTATCACTACTTTAACTTCAGGCACTACGACAACAACAACTACTACCACGACTAATACTACTTTAACTACTACTACTACTACCACGACTAATACTACTTTAACTACTACTACTACTACCACGACTAATACTACTTTAACTACTACTACTACTAC
>VMBQ01000403.1:32537-74652 GCA_007657795.1 Dreissena rostriformis | reverse complement strand
CTACTACTACTACTACTTCTAAAACTACTTCTACAACTACTACTACTACTACTTCTTCTACTACTACTACTACTACTACTACTACTACTACTACTACTACTACTACTGCTGCTGATTTTACTAGTACTAACACTTCTACACTATTACTTCTATCTGCAGATTGAAAATACAATGAGCAATTTTATTAACACTGAACAATTTTAAGTATTAACCTCTACAGACAATAAATCAAAACCTTTCACAGTTGCATGTTCCTGACCATTTCAGGTGAAGTAGACATATGCACACCAGGAGCGTTGACATGTCGTCGGTGTTGTCCAGAGATTGTTTTTCAGAAAGTAACAAACTCCGATTACCTCCGCAACCAGGCGAAAATTTGAGGAACATTATCGTAGAATGTACATAAATAACATGTTTATGTGTGGTTGCTTTTGTTTATTTGTGTATTTGGATTTTACGGCAATTTAGCACACTATTTTTATACCGTGTGTCTGTAACAGGTAGAGCATGATTGTTATTAGCTATGTATGTAATGAAAAACGCAGTTTATATGCTATTTATCAAAAGGTGTTACATATTGTTATACTTTTTATTGAATTATAAATACTTTCTTTGTAGAATTAAAAAAGTATTGTTTTAAATTGAAGGAATTTATTTCACTATATAGTCTTGTCAAATTTATTCACTGAAACTACATCCATCAATATTTTATTTGTTAACATCAACAAAACTTTTCAAACACGTTTCATTTTTGCAGAATTCTGCAAGTCAAACTTTATTAATTTATTTTTAATATTATTATTTAAACATTTAAATGTTTGTTTACAAAGTCAGGTTAGCGTGCATGCCAACCTTGAACAGCAATTTACTAGTAACTTGTAATGTACGTGTTTATAAATGTTTTCATTTATAAGTAAAGATTCGCATTGAATTATAAACACTTCAGTATGTATTTCTTTTTTTAAATTACATTTGAGATATACTAAATTTCGAATTAATCACAAATTCACGTATTTGTGCTTATTTCTTTAAACTAAATAGTTACCAGTGTTATATAGTAATAAACACATTTTGCAATGAACTGTGTATTTGGCAAAACAATGAAACACGGGACGTGGTAGCGAACATTTCATCACCAGGAAGAAATACGTAGGGTATAATTTGTTACGCAAAAATACGGTTGAATGATGTTCAAACAATTGCTGAATTCATGACGAAGGTACCGCGTCGTTTCATGTTCATGGCATTTTGATGACATAAATCTTTTACTTGTAATGTATGTCGAATGAACCCGTTTATTGATAAGGTTTGCAGAATAGGAGAAATACACATCATAAAAGAACTGAAGTCTTTGCAGCATATCATACACGTGACGTCAATATGTGGTACAACAATTGTGTCCAAATAAAACAAAACAACAAACCAATAAATTCATACTCTTATTTGCTTCAGAATACGTTATAAATAACTATTGTTTAAAAATGGGGATCAATTAGATAAAAAAAAAAAAACATGTTTTAATAAAACATTAACCAGGCAGAAAACTACTTAAAAATATAGTTCGTTTGACTTCTAACATAGGTTGATATAGTAACTACTAGATGTATCCAAGATGTTACTTGAAAATAACGTGTTCAGTTATTTTATACATTTTCAGTAGAGTTCAGTTGCCATGTCCTGCAGAAATATAGTGTTTAGAAACATGACAAACACATAGAGCGTTTAGTATCCATCCTCTAGCTGCATTTTGTCATTTTTATTAAGATAAGTTTGTGTATAGTGTGTGTATTATTTGATATATATATATATAATAAACCGTACCAAATGTGGAAGCAGCGAAAGAATTTTACTATTTAATAATACGTACAATTTATAGATCATGTTCATGGCAATAAATACCTGTTTTAATTGGATGCAATAATGTATGTACTTGTATGTTGGTTATTAAACAAAAGTTGTCTTAAACTTTTAAACAATCTTAAGAAATTGTCTAATTAAATGAAATAATCGCCGTCGTCAACGAAAACTTTATCGGCGATATTTACCGGCCTTACCACGAGTATCACCCTTATTTGACGCATTTCATAACAATCTTTATCTACCACTGGTTAAAATGTAACCCGGTATTACTTGCAAAATGCAGATATTGAAAATCCTGCCACCATCCTTTTCCTACTGCATTGCGGTCATATCTTAGTTGGGAGTTGGGAGAACATCGACCCTGAATCACAAAAGCTTTTTGAAGAAGCATGCAATCCTGCTCCTTGAAAGACGCTTTTCTTAAACATTATCGGCCCTGCCTCTCCGCTTACTGGAGAAGGGAGAGCTGATTTTCTAGCAACAACCTGTCATTCTTTAAACACAGTCCTGTAATTACCGATGGAGAAGATTTTCAAGCCTCAATAACTTGCGTCGGAACAATGCGGGACGCAATTCGGTTGTCAGCAAGTTTATATCCCGAAATGTAAGAGAAGCACTTTACGTATATATAAAAGTGAATGGGATCTTTACGAAACATTATCTAGGGACTGATACAATTTGTCTTGAGTAAGTATTTGCTGCATTTGCTTGCCAGAAAAGTAGATCATGTGTTATTACTTATTTGTGGGGGTCTTAAATTGGATTTGGTTGTTTAATTAAATGAAGCCATAAATAATCATGTTGTCATTAACAAAAAGTCCTGCTGCTGCATGTCTAGAAAAGCCCTACTTTACTGCCCGTATTATTTGTATTTACTTTGCACTTTACTAGAAAACCCGTGACTTGAAAAGCTGCATGATATACAGGTAGTATAGTGTATATGGTTTGTAAAGGTCCCTTAACACACTAATAATTCGTGCAATAAAAGCGATTTTGGGATCATAGCATTTGGAAACATAATTTCTAATAATAATCTTTCAATTCGAGAACCAAGGTCACGAAATATTTGTGGCTTTTTCGGTCTATGAGGGTGTCATTTCCAGACGGATTTCACAGTTTGGTAGTAAAGGTTTCACTCCTAAGGCGTTGTGTCGAGGACGAGTCTTTGTTGAATATTTCAATTGACAATATCAAAAATTAAATTTTAGTGGTTTAATTTTCAAGAGCGTTTAATTGTTCTGTAATTTCGAATGGATTTACCATTATAATTTATCGCGATATCCGCAAGATCCTGGTCCATACCTTCTTCTACATGAAAGCACACTCTAATTTCACTGAAGAAAGGTTTGTGCCTAGTAAATAACACTTCTTCGCTGGAAATTAAAATCATTTTACTCAAATGTTTTACGCCCGTAACTCCAGGGTTTAGGTCTATAATTTTACTTTGTTTTTTGCCTGAGATTTACTTAGCGGCAAATTTCACTATAATGAGACAATCGATAGGATAACATGTTCTGTTTGTTTGCATCTTTATGTAAATGAGTTGCAGTTTTGTATATAGCATTATTTCCCGTTTTTATTATTTTTCTTGCATCATAACTATCATTTAAGCGAGAAATTCGATATGTTATTTTTCAAAACAGATAAAACATTCATGGATAAAAACGCTAAGCATCAGCTCTTACCAGAACGAAGGTGTGTATGATAGAAATGCAATACTGCTGGAGCTTCTAGAGTTTCACTTCTTAATATTGTAGGAATTTTAACAAACAAACTGTCTAGATAATGCCATTTAATGTGCACCATCGGTTTATGTTGTTGTTTTGGTTGTCTTGCATATCCTCACAGTAAATCCCGCCCAATATTTCAACCAATAATGGCGAAACTAATTTGCCGAAGACGCGTATTTCCAAATGTAAAACATTACATTTATTGGAATGTTAAACTTGTTTTTTACATTGCGGATGTAAACCTTAGTCAAGATTCGGGGGGAAAACGTGGTCATTACGATGGCGATTGAAACACTGTTACTGTTTTGGCCGCCTAACTTCGAATTAAATCAATCGTTGTCAGAGTCGTGCGGTGTGTTTCCGTGTAGGAAATGGTATCATTAAAGACAAATGAAACGGAAAGGACGGCGATCATTAAGATTACTGATATTGATTAGACTAGTCCCGTTTTATTTGTCTTATTAATGAGCAGACTGTTTTGGATATCAATGGTTCTCTATGTAATTATACTAAATGATGACTATATCAAGCTGATCAGTTGGACATCTTCAATTCACCGGAATATATAGAATACATGTACATATTAAATTGGTCATTAAATTGGATTGCGCTGTCATTGCTATTTATTTGTTTATCAAGTGGGACCAAACTTCTTTGATATTAATTGTTTTTCTATATTTTATGATTAATGACGAAGTTATCCAACCGATCTGTTATGAATCGTCAAGAAACCTTCTGAACAAGTTTTTGATAAAAAATTTATAGAAGATCTTAGACATGGTATATTGACGTGTACTGTTGCTGTAGTGTATTGTTTCATAAAGTGGTACACAAACATTTTTCAACAATTTATAGTCCGATGAAAAGAGAAAAGATGTATCGAACGACATTAGCATAACACAAATTTAGTCTGTATAGCGCAACTTAATCAAAACGGTGGATATACATTTCCCGTAATACAGTCAGACTAGTATCCTTTAATGTTAACCCTTCAGTTGTTCACAGAACGATGAGTTATCTTGACGTATACAAACTCGTACATACATGACTATGTATAAAGAGAATAAGAGGTTACTGACTGATTTTTTTGACATATATCAGGCGAGGCTTAAAATAAAATTAATGACGAGGCTTGCCGATCAGGCAGTATGCTGTTTTTTTTCTGATAATCATACCTCTACGTCCCCATTTAAAACAATAACGGGGGAAAAAACGCTACAACGCTGCATTTTAGCGGAAATTAATAGGATTTTTGACGTTTGACGTGTTTTAATTGACGTCATGAGCACTTTCGTTTAATATTTGTAATAAATGTGTGTTGCTGTGTTTTTTTTGCTTTGAGTGTGTCTAAAACATATAACATCTTAGTAACACATTATTTGTATTTATTTCTTTAATATGATTTTATCCAACTCAAAATGATGACATTATAATTAATTCCGAGTAATATGACCTACCACCAACATCGTCAGATATAAAAACTTCCTATTGAACTTATATACACAAAATATATAAGGCTGCATTATATCAGGAACATATCGATATCACATATCTAGCTTTATGATAAATAATAATATCACACGTTAAGTACTCAGCCGTAATGTAAACATATTATTTATCAACACCTTCATATTTATGCTAAATAGTTTTACCATCGCATCTTAATTATCATAACCCTATTCTGATGTGATATGTTAAAGTATTACTCTTCATAGTGACAACTTGAAAGGTCAGATGTAGGAGATACAGTTACCAGCGTTATTGCATCATGGAGGCATACGCTTGTCCAAGATGACAGTCATACATTTAAACAATAACTTACAATTGTTCGAATTATTATTCATATTAATCAACGGTATGTCTATGCTTTCATTTCAATGATTAAACACCATAAATCTAATAAGGATTTATTTTTTTAAACTACGTATGGTTTGACAAACATTCACATGTTTGTAGAATAAACAAATTCTTGATGTTTTTTGTTAAATAGGTTCTCGTAATCAGTCAACGTACGAAAGGAAATCGCGAAGCAATAAGAAAATAACAGTATACAACATGGCAAGGATTTTATCCAATATAGGTGGACTTTATACAACGGTTAGTATTTATATTTCAAATTCAATCGAAGTTAATATCGGCATATGTTTAAAGTTCGCTTGTGGTGCATGATTCTCTGATACAACGCCAGTCTCTGGCTATGACATTGTATACAGCTCGTGTCTGTATCGACAAAAACATATTGCGTTACATGCGTACACGCTCTTCCGTTATCCTGCCTAAATGATGTCTAGTTTTAGTCGAAATTCGCCATTTTACGATTGACGTCTTCTCGTTGATCCTAAAATGCGTTCTTTATTTCATCTCTTCAATTTGGTTTCATACCGTACACTAGTGTTTCCTCAATTATCACCTATCACTTTAAATTGATTAGATGTACTGAATGTTCCTCAGCATGTATCGCCGATGCGGGTTACAAAACTTCTAATCTTTTAAGCATAAAAGTATTTTTTATATTGATATACTGCTGTATACTGAAACGTATAAGCAGTGCGAGCCTCTCGAATGATATTTATTTTATTTGTTTGATGGTCATACAAAAATGTGTTTCCTATGACGACATATTATAAATAACGCGACCGTGAATTTATAGAGACATGAATATTTTTTTACGATACACGTGGATACTGCCTCTTTTATAAAACTGACTTCTTAATTGATTGTGTATTAAATAGCTGAAATGACTTCGTCGTAAACAATTAAAAGTACGATTATGAGTTATAGTTCCTGTTTTTGTTTTCAATCAATTATAGGAGAATACTTAAGTATCTAACTGTTATCAAGACATATCCACAAGGGGTCTCTATTCTCATTCCAGTTTTCGTCATGCCACTAAACCAAGATCCCGACGAATGAAAAATATAACGAGAAGGTTGTTTTTGAACTTTCTGATTTATAAGAATATGATAAGAACATTCCTGGTATAAAAAAAGGAAAATAATTACTGAAGAATATTTATAAATTTCGATGCGAGGCATAATGCTTCTCCAAACTTATGGTAATTTCTACATATTTTACGAGGTCCAGGAACATTATCAGGAGCAGGATCTCTGAAGTGTACATGGGGAAAGTGGATAAAATGTGCTGTCTAATGGTTCCTGGTAGTTTTTATCAAATGATGAATGAGTATCTTTAATGGTTTAATGAACGAAATGGCCTTATAGAAATGTAAATATTTGTTTCAAACAGAATTCTGTAAACACGTAATTTGAAAATAAAGGCATGTTTGTATAGGTCATTTTCGCTTAAGCTCCAAATAGGTTGATATTGGTCATAAAATAATCCAATGTGATGCTATACGTATGGCGTACATGCACGAATAATATCTATGAACCAAATCGTGATAATAAATTTAGCATCATCACCGACAAATTACCAAACATATAGCCAAAACAATGTTATGAGAATCGGATAACAAGTTCAATGCAGTTAATTCAAGGAAAATAATATAATGCTCTTGCACTTATATTTATGAGAAAGCATGCTTGAAAAAAGGACACAATCATTACATTAATCGCCATTTTGTTTCTTATATCATAATGCATCCAACATTACACAAATTGCAGATATTGCATTGAACTAGGGGAGATTGTTGAGATATTGTTCAATGAAATATTTTATCTCAGTTACCGTATGAACCTAAATTGTATACAGGCCAGCATTCAAAACATTAGCGAATCCCGATGGAGAATTACAAATTATGCAACGTGGATTCACTGTGTCCGCAGACTTATCTATTTTATTAGTCTTCCGAATAACTGATTTGCCAAAGGGTATCCTGGGAAATACGCAATTCTCTTCCAGCGGTCAAGTAATGTGATTGTCTTTAACGAATGGCGGGTTATAGGAGTCTCAATGGTTTCGACTGCGTCGAATTGTTCGCCATAAACACGAAGATTCATCTAGAGCAATGAAGTTGTATTATGCATTTTAAGTGAAATAGGAACAGTACATGCATATACGTGTATCTGTTGCATTTTCAATCACGAAATGTTGATTGCGGAAAGGTAAGACAATCAAGTTCTACTATTAGCAACACTATTGTTATGTAACGTTAAACCTTTCATTCAAAAACTCATTAATGAGACGTCTTCAGAAAGGACCCAAGGGCGTAATGTGTTACTGCAAACAATTCAGACATAATGTTGGGTATATACGATTTGTTGTCGTCGTTTTGTTGTCTTATACTTCAAACAACACACGAAAATGATAGAGGGAAGCTTATAGAATAAATAATAATACAATTATATGTACCATGATTCGATTTGTGTAATAAACTATCTGAAGCCAAATGTAAAACTATAGGTTTATTATTTTATTTTGAGTGTCAATAGGTAAAACCTTAAATATCATTAAGGAACTTTAATGTCATTACTTTCCGCAATGGCCATTTCGAGATTGCAATATGAGACAGACACAATTATGTGTCTGTACTTTTAATTTGTTGAAATGCGCACAACTTATAAAACGTTGTTATTTATGAAATCATGATGTGCATGGCCAACATTTCGACGGAGATGTAACCGTTAAAGGCTCTATAACCCTTAATCTTTGACACGTAAAATCGTATTTGTTAGCAGATCCAAAACGTTTGTTCATACTTCGCATGACCACATCTGGACCCCTGGACCCCTTATTGCAAAATTTTACAACAGTATACACGTAATTTATGAGTTATAGACTGTAATTCTAAAAGTATTTTCATTTCTTTAATTTCGATAGTAATATGAGATCAGTTATTAACTTATATATTTTCTTGTACATCAACGATTTATCTATTTTTTTTTAAACTTTAATGCGATTGTACATAGCAGTTCGAATTATAATGCCTCAGAATAATAGATCAACAGGGTATATAATTTTAATGACAAAAAAGAGAGCAAGCAGTCATAGATAAAACTATATTTACTATATGGGTGTTATTCGTTTGATCATCAATGTTTTCATTTTGACGCTTTAATGATATTTAAAAAAAAATCCTAGATTTGAAGCATGATTTGGGGAAAAATTAATCATACGAGCATATATACGTATGGTTAAATTACATTCGGTTGTGATATTAAATATGAGGAAACACACGACCATGTTGGGGAAGTAGTGATCAGTTGCAAAACTTGTTTACGACCTAACGCAATGTTTACATGTAAATATAACCGTATTCGGTATAATAATTACAACTTCTGTCACATTCATATGAATGCTGCATTCTGATTGGATAATTCGTTCACGTGACCGGTTTTTCATTTTCCTATGAACCCACTTCGTATGCAAATTCAAACATGGATATTCATAGCGCTACTTTCTGCGCGAAACTTAATGGCGTTGTTTTTCATTGGTCAATAGCGAAATGACGTTATATTTTTTTCGCGAACTTTAACGCTATACCCGTTTGACGGAGATGAAACCGAAACTGAAAATAGATCCATACGCTAGATTAAAAATGACTTGTATGACCCTTACCACGATAGAATTTCAGCTTTAAGAGCATGTTACACCTAATTTATGCATAAACGCCGTCGGCGTTAATGCAAATTAGGCGTAATTTTCCCGACAGTTCATACACCGATGATATGCAGAAAAATGCTATTCAATTCTTAAATAAATATACAATATACGTAGTTAATTTTAAACTCTGGCAATGCATACAGTCGGTGCACTATTCGACATAATGATTTAAGTCGTTGAAAAGTTTGTACTGTCGTCAACTACATTACTTTACTTTCAATTGTACGCATAAAAGACGATATTTATTAATAAACTGTCTGTTCTCTCCTGTTCTGTTCTGTTGTTATAAATTAGTGAATCCAGTGGGACAAAAAAAAACATTTTAAAACCATATATATTCCGATGAAAAAAAAAATATGTTGCAAGACATCAATGTAACACAATCAAAGTCTTACTTAATGAATGAAAAATGTTGTGTGATATACAAGATATTTTTCGTAATAACGTAGTCAGGCTCGCATAACTTAAAAAGTCACATGTAGGAGATACAGATACCGGCGTTGTTGCATCATGCAGTCATACACTTGTCCAAGTAAACAGTCATACATTTAAACAAACACACACAATGTTTCGCATTATTATTCCGATTAATGAATAACATATCTATGTTTTATTCCAACATGACAAGGATTTACACACTATTGATGGAATATACAATTATAAATTTAATCGTTTACAAACTGTACCATTTGAACTTTTTGTTACCATAACTGTTCTCTTAAGCGTAATACATACATAAGACGATGTACGCAGTCATCCTATTACCTCAGATTTCTGAGTTCTATTACTGTCTCACAACATCTTACAACATTGAAATCAAATATTTCGTTGAAACAAATCTCAACAATCTGCAACTTCTGCAATTTGTTTGAAGTATGATGCATTTTGACAAGATAACCGAATTTCGATTTATGAAATGATTGTTTTTTATATTTGTTTTTTTTTCTCAAAGTATGCTTCCTCATTAAATTAAGCGTAAATCAGATTTATGTTTTATTGAATTGTCTGCGTTTATATAAGAAACAAGTTGCAAACTTGCAAATAAAATAGATAGTACAATAGACTTTTTTAAAGTATTATAATTGTAAACAATTACTCCAATACACATGTGACGTCAGTCCTGGATGTTTTACAACTGTCCATCGTATACAGTTAAGGCAGTGAACCAAAAATTTATCTAATATGTAAAACATTACCGCATCCCCTTGGAGAGTTGCTAACTTTGCAACGCGAGTATCTACTATGTGCGCAAGATTATCACTTTTTTTATTGTCTTTCTGGTCACCAATTTGCTTAAGAGTTCCTGGGAATCACGCGATTATTTTCTGTCGGTCAGAAAATGTGATTACCTATAACGAATGCCGGGGTTATAGAGCCTTTAACGGTTACATCTCCGTCGAAATGTTGGCCATGCACATCATGATTTCATCAATAACAACGTTGAGAAGTGATGCATATGTCAACAAATTAAAAGTACAGATACATAATTGTGTCTGTTCCATATTGCAATCTCGAAATGGCCATTGCGGAAAGTAATGACATTAAAGTTCCTTAATGATATTTAAGATATTACCTTTTGACATTCAAATTAAAACAGTAAAATGGAATAATTCCGGAGAGGACCCTAAAGGGTAAAGTGTTCCAAATAATTCCAAGTAGCTAATTTAGCTATAGTGTGCATATACACAAATGATTTGCCGAAAGATTTATAAATAACTATTATTTCGAGGATTATGAAATCAGTTTGTATGAACGTGTAATCTTTTTTATGCCTATTTAAAATAAATATATATTGTTAAAACTTTAAATTAGATCGTGGTCATTTACATATCAACTCTACATAACAGAATTTAAAACAGGTCATATAATTTAAATAAAAACATAGAGTGAACGCAGTTGTATATAAACAAAATTCACTGTACGGGTCTTGTTTGTATGGTCATTTCATGTTTACTGGTGATGCCATAATCGTATAGTTTCACTCTTATCTCAAATCCGCGTTTTAAAGCAATGATAAGCGGAGGGAATTGTTTAAACTACGAACAGAGGAAGAGAATATGTATTGAGAAAAAATCGCATGTTTAATTCGTAACATTCAATATGGCAGAGATTCATTCATTAATTGATTAGCGTAAATATATTCAAAAATATGTTTTATTCAAAGAACGCCTATATTGGGAAAGTATTGATCGTCGGAAAACCGGTTTGCGATTAAAAGTAATAAAAGTACTTTAATATACATATAATCGTATGTATATGAATATTATATAATTACAAACCTACAATTTTACTCGGGACATTCGTTCGCAATGTGAATATGTGCAATGTGAAACTATTATTGTTGTCAAGGTCCAATGACGTATGCTCTACATTCGCAAAGGATGTACTCATTTAAAAATAGTGACACTCTCTGCTCTGATCATATGATATTTCAAGAGTGATTGCTTTTTCCGTGAACATGCCTTAAAGGGAAAATATCTATCTACCATTAATGTGCATGATTGAATCAACACACCTTATCTGGTGATTGCGTCTCGATGTAAGGATTCTTGTTATAAGAAATGATCTACTTATGTATACGCATTTGAATTTTGAGCTAAACTGCATGCTTAGTGCACCTATGCCATTGACATTTGAAACCGAAGCTTTTTTTGTATGTTGTTTATTCAAATAATGTTCAATTTATTAGTCATGTTTGAAGTCTTAATATAATATATGCAATCATTGTCGTAATGCATACTTGAACCAAGCATAACACAATTAATATAATTTCCAATAATCAGACTCATTTATGTAATGTCTTGATAAAGTGAATTAATTAAAACATTTAACAGCCAACTTTTAATCGCTCGGTATTAACATTTTTTATAATTATTCAGAACAGTATTAAGAAAAAGCAAAACAAAAACTAACAAATACACGATCATGGTTTTCGCTCGTAAATCCCGCGCGAATGGCTGATGAGGCCGCGGATACGATGTTAAACATATCCATGTTCAACAACCAGCCCATCAAGCGCTTCCATGTGTTTCAATCAAAGTTTTCCTTAGAGGAATATAATGAAATTTATTTAATTATGTCCAAAGACCGAGCGGATGTTTTTCAAAGAGAATGATGGGATGTTTGGGATTTTTGAAAAGTGTACATTTATCTGAATAATTAAATGGGTTACGTTTTTATAGTTGAATAATGACAATAAGTAGTTAGATTGGCCATAGGTACAATATTCATGCTATTCATCAGCTTGTAAACTAAGTTTTGTACTTTTTATGTGAAAAAAATATACATTTTCTTCCATATGCTTATAGCAAACAACGATCAAAAATATTTACCATACAATGTTCTTCAATTTCTTCAGTTAAATGCTGTTTGCATAACATTAGCGAAAATGGCAATTTCAACGTTAAATTTCATATATAATTGAGTAATACTTGTTATTATTAGTATAAAACGTTTTGAAAACATATTTTTTATGATTTTAAAGATCATACAAAACATCAACTGGTAGTTGGTAAACATGCTTATAATAAATTATTATGAAAGTTTCAAAGGGTTATTGCTAGTACTGTAAGGACTTGGGAAAACATGTTCATGTGTTTATAAAGGCTATATACATTTAATGAGCAGGAAATTGTGTATGAACTCATAATGATACTATCAATAAGATCTATTAATAAATATTCGAGTACATTATAGGTAAGTTTACTTGACACAGTTATCTCCCATTCTTACACAGTCGATTACCTGAACTTAATAAGTAAAACAAAGACACGGTTATAAAGCAGGTATGCATGTTGTATTTTCATATTCAATCGTTAAGAATGTTACAAATAACGATAAATATTTGTTTTATACTTGCATTTTATTTACTATCGCAACAATAAACGTTTAATATACCGGTTTTATATCGAAAGTAGGAATCCAGCAATTGCGTGTAATTGAAAAATAGAAAGAAATATAACATAATTTAAGCGGGAAAATAATTATAGGGACATTGGATACTCAAATAAACGATTGAAATATGTTTAAAGCAATGATTGATGTAAGCGTTTTTCTTTTAAGCGATGTATTTTCGTAAGATAATAGCGTTGTATAAACTTCTCTCATATTATCGGCTTATTTTAATATGGATTAAACAAAACATGAAGTTAGTAAATCTAGATGTGCTCATAGCGAATGTATATGTTCGTATAAATTTCAAAAAATGAATAATTGCACACATGTCATGAATATAATATTCGACTGAGTATAACACAATTATGTAATTGATCTTTATGTTGAATATATCGGTGTGTTTATGTTGTCATATGCGTTAATTTGAGACACAATGTAAGAAACACGTATTTGGTCCTGTGTTAGTCCCAAACATCATCCAGAACATCATGGGCATACATTTTTCAATCTCAACCGCAGAAGTATATAACTGCTCGCATAAACAAAACTACAACAAGGACAATATTCAATTACTTCCTAATTGTATAAACTTTCTAAGAAGAAATCTATTATATCAAAAGACAGTTTTGTCAAAACACGCAATTGAAAAACTAATGCGCCTGTTGTGCGTTGGGTAAATTGAAAGCTGAACGCTTTGTATAAACTGCATTTGTTTGTTTGTTTTTTGTTGTTTTTTTTTTAACTATTGAACATTTTGTCGATAAAATAAACTGTTTATTTTATAAAAGTTATTAGCAGCTGTGTTTTTATTTTAACAATAACTAATACATTCAATTTATTGAAGATAAAATTATATTTCCAACGATTCGTGTTATGTGGCGTAGCTCTAAGTTGACATTGTCCGTTATAAGATTATGTATTCGTCTATTTGTCCATAACGATGGTGGTATATATTAAATCATAAATAAACAGTACATTGTAGTACATTAAACTAGGATGTGACTAGACATATACATAACTATAATCGATACACTTTGTATCGTTTGGTTTCATTCCACCCTCTACTCCAGGAGAAGAAAATGGCATCTGGTGTGTACATGACGACAGTGAAATACAGTTTACCTGCCTTAGCAATCCCCGACAAAGAGGATTCATCAAATAACGACCAACGTTTGGGTATGGGATTAAAAAGGGAGGCGTTGGCTGTTTACCAATCTGCACCGGTTTTCAAATCGTCAGAAAACATGCTTTTAGTATGGAAAATTCAGGTAAAATATCATCATATGTGTCGTGTTCTTAGAAAACTGGGCAAAATGCTTGTGCGTAAATTATCATCCCAGATTAGCCTGTGCAGTCCGCACAGGCTAATCAGGGACGACAATTTCCGCCTAAATTTGATTTTTGCTAAGAAGAGACTTCATTTAAACATAAAATGTCATAACAGCGTAAATTGTCGTCCCTGATTAGCCCTTGCTGACTGCACATGCTAATCTGGGATGACAATTTACGCACAAGCATTATGCCAAGTTTTCTCAGAACACGCCACATATTATCATGAAAATTATCTGCTACGATGTGCAATATTCTTTGCATCTCCGCCCGTAAAAACGTCTGTTCATGCGATAAACAAATATGGCTATCCGACACGTTTTATTAATTGCTTTGTAAATTATTCTTACATTGTCGCGGCTGAAGACCTTTAATGAGTTACTCTGTTATCGTACATAATGGGCTTTTAGGGTAAACCTTGCGGGTTTTCTGGCAGAAATATATTGGCCATAGACTAGATAGTACGAGAGCTTTCCCAAAATATAATAAGATATATTCATTTAAATAAACAGAATTTGTACGGTTTAATGTATAGACCATGGGTAGATTGTATGAAAACATGTTTACGAAATACTTCTCATAATAACACTACAAAGTTTTTTAATGATATTACTACTGTTAAACCGGCGCACGCCAGCGGCATTTCAGCTCCAAACGTCAGAAACAGCACATTTTGTTTGAAGTAAAACCCACGTGGACGAATAGATGTCTGGCCGGGTGACACCATTAATTCGCACTGTATTAGTCATTGAAATTAAAATTTATCGTCAATTATCCTAGATCAACCGAACAGAACAGAACAGAACATAATTGTTACACATAAACTAGTGTTTAACAAAATCATAATACACAATATATGATTGTAGTTAGTGGATTTTGCAGAAATATTATAATCTAGTAATTTATGAAATTTACAGATATTTAAACAAACCTCGTTTAATATCATATGATAACAGTCGCTATAATTAATAAAACTAAACAATAATTATAATTTTGAAGGACAACAAAATAATACAGTTTGAATCTCAATCACATATTATTTCAGTAGCAACGACAGTAGCAATTTACCAAATGCGCAGTCGTGGATGTTCACCTTGAATCCATGAATAGTTTATGATCTTCCGGCGTTTAGGCTCTGTGTGTCAGTCTTTAGTCTGGAAAAGGTTAATTTCACTTCTTTAAGGGCACTTAACACTGACTTATATTGATATCTTTATTTTATCAGCTTTAACTAATATTTACATGTCACTTTTGACACAACATGTGCATTGATAATCATCTGAGCCGCCGCTAAGTGTTGCATTTGTCGACAGTCAGCTGCTTCCTTAAAGTTACGATCACGCTCACCAATACTACACGTACTGTATCGTGCTATATAAAAAAAATTCAACAACAAACAGTACCATACGATGGTTTTTTACAATAGGAAGACCCTAAAAACAAGTAACAATGATGTAAAAACGTTAAAATACAAACATTCTGCAACTTTTAAGCATCTAAATATCGTTCCACGATGTCATGTACTTTCGTTTTGTGGTGGGGATCGGATTCATTCGGGTTTCGGTGATTTGCATAATTTATGCAAGCTATCCCAGAAATCTGCTGCCGAAGCTATCCCAGAAATCTGCAGATTACATCATCAAGCTCAGAAATTCAACTGTGTGTTTACAAACCGCTTGTGGACCAAATGTCTTCGTCATCTTCAGTAAGTAAATAAGATTGGTCTTCGATATGTTCAAACTCGCGTAATTATTATTTAATATCCTGACTTTTAATGAAATATTCAACCGAACAGCAATTGACATTTTCCACCAGAATTAAAGTTGAATGTTCGGATTGTCCATCCGAATTTCAGTTTCGGAATTGTAAACAAACATTTTGGATATTGTTTTCAGAATTTAGGACATTAATTTCAGATATTTAAATTAATTTTCGGGCGGTGGTTGCTATCGATAATTATAAGATTTTTCCACATTAGTTTGTTAGCGTAAACTTAAATGACATGTATTATTTCTAGGACGAAAATGTTTGATCATGTTGATGGAATAAAATTCTGCTCCGTAAATGTAAAACGTAGCTGTTTATTTATAGATCACCAGTGATGTATCAATTAGTTCTGGTCAGTCTCGTTCGCCCGAGAGGCCTCAGAGAGGACGAGGAAGGGCTAGAATGGTTGGGCGAGGAAGGGGTCGCAGCCAGCCTGCGGCACGAGGCCGAGGTAGAGGAAGCAGAGGAAGGGCTCGAGTAGGGCAGACAGAGACAGGGGCTGATGAAGGGTTGAATAGACCAGACCAACAACAAATACTGATGGTAATGTACACTAATTTCATTTTTTTTAACCTATTAAATTGATCAAGAAGCTGTTATTTTGTACGTTTTTTTACAACTTTCATTTTAAATTCGTAGAAAATATACCAGACATTGTCAAACGGACATAGTTTGGTATTGCCCGAGTGGATCCAAACAGTGGATATGTCCGTGACTCCCGTCTCTTAAAGTATTCCGGGTCCTAGCATATCCAGCCAGGTCCAAGATTTGTGTTGTTCTTTCATTCGATCATTTGTCAGTATGTGGATTCCACAATATCACAATGTGGTGTTTTTGTAAAATATAAATAATCACCAAGTGCAAAACTAAAAATGCGTCATTCATTGAACCAAAAAATATTAAGATGTTCACTTTGTTATCTTTTAAAACTATGATTGTGTAACAGTTTTAACAAATGCTTCAAAGCACTTTTGTATAATGACTTTACGCAACATTGCAAAGCTGTTTGTTTCACTAACGAACATATAAGTTGCACTTTACTGAATTTTATGATAACATTTACGTGCGCCAGTCCGTTAAAACCGTGTTGATTAATCACATAATATTTCTTAATGTACATTTATTTCATAGGTACTATTTCTGCTGAATATGTAACAAGGATTAATGACATGTCTGTTAAAATGAGGTGACTATCATGCGCCATCTTACACGAGAATGTAATTTGTGTTCGATTGTCTGGGATAGCCTCGTATGGCTTCACAACTTAAGGTGCGATTATCCTACGTGCAAAGTGGGCCCAATTGAATTTTCAATCGACGATTTAGGCTAGACAACCGTAAAGCCATAATAACCCTTTATTAAACGGCTATCTTTTCATGCATCGTTCATGACATTCCATTACTTAATACAGTGCAAGACTGGTATAAATTTAAACATGAATCAGTCCTTTACCGCATACTGGAAAAATACATAAGCCAAATTATTTATAAAAAATGTATGTCATTCAGTCTGTATATCTGAATACAGACTACTACAGAAAACGGTGTTTGTTCAGTGCAATTTCGACAAAAGGCCCATACCACAGTTAACACGCACTAAAGTTTCATATTACAACTAAGTCTCGAATGAAATGAGCCTTAACGTTGCGCACATAGAATATAGGTAACAACCACACATGTCTGCGAGGACGTAATTGCTTTCATTCAAGAAAAGAAGATGAACTATTTAGAAATGAACTTTCGAATTCCTTAAAATAAGTATTGAGTATATATGTAAATGATTATTTGCATATGGTTAAGTAATCAGTTGATGTTTGTCAAACAACTTTATTGTACAGGTGGATGAAACGGCAAATGAAATATTGGCTTGCTGCCTTTTGACTGCCGATTCGTCTTGTCCTGTATTTGGTTTTTGGGATTACCCAAAATTTCCTAATTCAAATGGACCCTCATCATCGCCATCCTCATCATCATCTAGTTCTGATATAAACTCTACATTGCCAGCAAGTAATCAAGTAGCAATAACACCAGTAGCTTCAGACACCACGTTGCAAGTACCAACCACTTCGCCAATCACTTCCGCCAATTCAGGAACATCAGTCAGTGCGCAAGCCTCACATCCAACAAGCGCTTCGGACATATCAGTAAGGCTGCAATACCCAACAATTGAATCGTCGCCACGTGATAATGGTATAGCACAGTCAAATAAAATTGCAACAGTTTGTACTCAGACGGATTCACCAACAGTATATGACAACGATTTAGATTCAGATTCCGAAATCTCTTAAGCACAAATGAATACCTGATGTGCAAAACTATGTGTTAACTTGACATGAATAAACATATACGAGGTGTTGCTATGTTTCATTAGAAATCACATGTTCTTTTGAAAGCTAGACTTTTTATATCAAAATGTTTACAGTTTGTTTACTGTTGTTTTGTAGTTGTGAGTATGATGTATTAATGCTCGTTTTATTGTTTCGTTTATCATATTTAATGACTGATTTTTATATAAGTAATATTAACAACTTCTTTTTTGTTTCGACGAATCATGAGGAAAACATTTGTGAGCGTCATTGATAAAACGTGAGAAGCACGTGATAGGTTATATTTGGTACAAACATTATTTCGATATGTAAATTTATATTTGATTAGAATTTAAATCAGCAGATACGGTTCAGTTAAAGTTATAAGTAAAACAACAGCTGAAAAGAAAATGAAAGTAAATATTGTATATGTGTAATTTGACGTAATTGTCTTTCGTGTACATGTGCATACCTTGTTTAGTCTCATTCAAGTTATGAAGGTTTTGTTTATATTCTGCAACATAAATGAAACATTTTTCCACACAACAATAGCATGTTAAATTCTAGGTTTTTGAGGAAAACATTGTGTCTGACACATACACAAGAACATGCTATGTCTTAGAGCGTATGTAATAAATACTATTTGAACATGTTTGATCATTAAGTCCTTAATTCTTATATTCCTTATTTGAAAGATCGGTTTATACGTTGTTAGATATATTTTGGCATTTTATTATGTGAGATATGCCTTTCCATTTGTACACATTTAGTCAGATTTCTTCGGACTGACGTGGGTATATTTATTGTTTTAAATATACTTCTCATTATTAATGTATATTTAGGATGCTGTCTGCATGTGTTTTACATAATATATATTTACATTCTATATCAAAACTGTAATTAATTTCGATCTAAAGAATCAAAACATAAAACAAACAATACAATTATCGATTCTAAAAAGTTTAATCAAAGTTTGCTTTTTTATATTTACATAACATGTTTTATATTAACATAACATGTTTTACTTTCACACACAGAAAAAAAACGAGTTCATTTCAGAGAAAGAATGAAATTGGAATAAAAATACAACTTTTTTTTTAAACCGTATGCACATAAACGTAAGAGAAAATATATTATAACAATTATTATAAATTTCATATAACATGCACAAGTAATAGGGATAAACAAATGTACTAAAATCCACTTTCGTGGTTATGTTTATAACACATTTAGATGATGTCTTACATCTCCACATGGATATCGTTCGTATATGAAGCGCGCAATAACAAGAACATATAAAAAGCACATAAACTGTGTAGGTAATTTTCAACAATAAATGGTAATAAGTCACGTAATTCCTGTTCAATGAACGTCACCAATTAATCTTGTCGTTGTTAAAGTTTTCTCCAGTTCTGTTCATATCAACTGCACACTCATTTACAATTGTACACGCTTTAGACGCACAAACATTATTTCTCCTATTTCGACACAGGCTCTGAAATAAGACAGAAAAACGTGTAAGTTAACATCGCGTTCTACAGATACATATATTTATACAAACAAAGGTTTATTCCATACTTCATATCGGTTGTTATTCTAAACAGTCGTAAAGTACAAACCCAATCTCCGAATCTGGTGCACATTTTGGGTCTGCAAATCCGTCATAGTCATGTCCTTTAAGTTGATTTTGCATCTGAAATAATGAAGATTGTGGTATAAACTTGTTTATTATTAGCAATTGATAAATGCAGCATACGTGCTGCTTATTTGCTGATGATAAACCGTTGTGTTCATCAAAAATCACATTTTTTTTTTAAATATAATGTTATCACATAGCCACTCTACATGATCCAGTTAAGAGCTTAGCTAGGTTCTCCTACTATATAACCATCCATAAACGTTTTTAACATTTTAATAAGTTTATATACACTTGGGGACTTTTCTAACGCATCACTTTTCAAATTGAATATCACAGTTATGAGTAAAGATATTGATTAAAATTTTTACATACGATCATTTGACTACATTCTATGCGAGCTTACGATAGAATCATTCATCCGTGACGATTGGACACTTAAGCGCGTGGTGTAGGTTTGGTTGCATATTTTTGCACGTGGAAATGGTGAAACGCGATTTTATTCTAGTTTTATTTCAATTTAATTATTTTAGGTGGGTTCTTACACAAGGACAACATTACAATGATTTGCAAAACATTATAGCTCGTATGAATATTTAGGAGCGCAATCGCGCATTTTGCATTTTTCAGGCTACCTTTCCCACTTGCTAAAGCGTCCGATCGTGACGGATGAATGATTTTATCGTTAGCTTGCACATAATTGTAGTCGAATGATCACATGGGCAATTTTAAATAAAAATATTTACTCATTACTGAGATATGCAAGTTTTAAAAGTATTGCGTTAAAAGTCACCAAGTGTAGTAAAACGCGATTTACATGTTATTCCAATTTAATTTCAATTTCATCATTCAATGTGAGTTTTTACACAATGAAACATGAAAAACAATTTGGCGCGTATGAATATTCAGGAGCGCAACTGCTCAATCGGCTTGTTGCAAGCCGGTCAGTTATTTTATTACGTGTACGTTTATGCGTTTTTCTTTTCACATTGTTATTATTTTACGGTGTACGAGTTTGCGTATTTGACGTTTGAAGTGACGTTCTTAATTTGTTAAGTTTTATATTTTGTTGTTTTTCAGTTTCAATTAAATTGTCAGGAATTATCAGATATGTGTTGAATTATTCTTGGTTCAAATTTCAACACAATCCGTTAACAAATAAGGGAGCTATATTGATATGATTAAGTGATGTGTTAGAAAAGTCTCCAAGTGTAAGTAGATAAACAGAGCTAGCGTGAGTATGAGTGCCGTGTATGTATTGATATAATACATAAACGGTTTAAACACACTCTGACGGATATCCTTAGGGAGAATATAATAATATCCCGCAAGGATTTCGATTATGGTTCACAGTGTCTGCTATATTAAATGCTTACGCTTTCCCTTGGATTTTAACCAGCATCACTTTCGCCGGCGACTTTTCGAACATTTCTTCCGTGGACAAAGAGAGGTCAGACGGGAAGGGACGCCAGATTCCCTGAGGATCACACACCTGCCAGGTCGCTAATGGCTCTTTATAAGAAATAAAATTACTGCATGTATGACTTTCTATTTGTAGTGCAATACACTCGTTAATTCAACATTAAATAATATTATTAACAAAAAGATGACGATTGTTATTTCTATTATTTTATTAGTAATACTATTATTAGTATTATTATTTAAAATAATTGTTTTAATGTATGATAATTATTTCTTTTTTATTATTTTTAAGTTGTATTTGTATTTATATTATTGATAATATACTAACATTATGACAATGTTAAAATCGGATACACTTCTATGCCCTTAATTGAAAAAAAAAGCGAAATCAAGCAAATCGTATAATAAAATTAATCCTTTTGTGAACGAATATCGACACTGCATGTTCACTATTTTGAATGACTTCAGTTTGTGACAAATAGATATGTTGCTTAAGAAATTAGTTTTGTAAATACTTAATAATGTCAAGAATCGCAAAAAGCTGCGAAAATACGAACCTTTTACTTTTTCGCTGTAAATGAAAAAAAAACACATTTAACATAGTTATATAACGCATCATTCTATAAATTTACACATTATTTATACGTGCCTTTAACATATATATCAACCGCTTCCCAAAGTTAAAAGACTTTTCAAGCAAGTCGAAGACCATGGTCAAATTGCTTTATACATCATTATTATATTCTTACACTGTCAAAAATATCGATTCGAAGCATTATTCTACATACGACGTATTGCCATATTTATAAAATTATAATGATATCAAAGTATATAAACATACAATGATGTATGCGCACATTTATGATAATTATATGAATCAGCATTTGATACGATCAACCGAAAATCAGTGTCCTAATATTTATGATTACAATATTATGGAGTTTTAATTGTTAATGGTGTTGTTGCTTTGTTGTTGTTTATACTTACACAAGTTTCACGTGGTACTTGTTCCTATAACCGTAGCTGTAATTTCCGCGTACTCCGTGAATCCACAGGACCTGTGAATGTGTTTAATCGTAACAGTTCTGTATGTGTATTAAATATTGATATTATTTGTTTTAAAACAGTAACAACTAAATGAATTTATAACGAAAAACTTAACTTATATGAACAATTAAACAAAGGAGGCAAAATATTAAAAAGGTGTGTGTTTGGTAAGAATAGTAACGTAAAACAGTGTACAATAATAGATAGCAAAGAAAACATATGGCCCCTACATAAATGACGTTGCCTTCAATTTTAGTAACGACCCCGTGATTGCCGGGCCCTCCATCCTGGTCCTTCCACTTCCAGTCGGGGCCTGTCAGAAGTACATATTTGGTAATTATCTGATAACTATGGACCTCTTGGATCCGTTTTATTAAACATCATAAGACATGTTAACGTTCAAATAGAAAATTAGATGAAGCACACATGCTAATTCCTACCAATTTTCCCGTTTGTTTTTATAGCAAAAATACTATCATTTGATATATATATGTCACATGCCCTTTGTTTTATGATTAAAGTCGTCCTGATCATAAAATTTTTCTTGTTCAAATATACACAAAGTGAAACTTCGGCATGACAGAAACCTTGTTATAACATGCGATCCTTTATTTACGACAAGGACCAAAATACAAAAAATTCACAAAATTCACCTGTTACTAAAACCTCTATAAAGATCTTTAATCAAAAAGTCACACTTTCTGTAGTTTCACAAATAAATATTTAACTAATGTGTATTCCTTGGTAATTTAAGTTGTTGTTGTTTTCGAAGCAATGTGTTGTCTTTACCATGTCCAAAGCGCGTCGTACAAAATTTGTATGAGTTACTAGTAAAATGTTTCTAATATTATGAGAGGAAAAATAACTTCTTAAAACAAGCTTCGCAACAACATGGCATATTTGTTACATAAGTTTACTGCATACCTCGTTCAACGACTGCTCCTATTTTCATTATAGAATGGTCGACATACTTCTCCTCTGTAGGTGTTACGTCATAGTGACCAGCGAGTCCATAACGACACTTTTCTTCGTCGCCATTATCCCAAATAACGGGCAGATACCCTATACAAATACGAATTATTTACACAATTTTCATTCATATTCCGTATTTAATTTTATATATATGATATAATTATTATAAGCAATAATTGGCAAAATATGTTAAGACATTCATATTCCGTATTTAATTTTATAGATATGATATAATTATTATAAGCAATAATTGGCAAAATATGTTAAGACAGAACTATGTTCTAACACGCATACCATTCTGCCGTTTTCCAATCACTTTGCCAATCTGGTTCAGGCGTTTACGAGCCTCCTCCCAATTCGGATTGGCTTTTACAGGCGTCGCAAAGTCGAGTTCAGCCACTTCGTCAATTTCGTCTTCGACTAATTCTTTGACAACTACTTTATTATCGGATCCTGTTTGTTTCAATGGAATGTTTTCTTCTTCAATTGGTTCTTCACGTTGCTTTAAACCTTTTGATCGCTTTGAACGTGATAGGGCACTCTTATCGGTTTTTGAATCATCAGACGCTTTGGCATGATGCTCATTTTCGTTTCTGCCTTCAACAGCATTGTGCGACAGGTCTCCTGTCGAATTCAGCAGTTCATGCTGGTTGTGACCTTCCGTGCCGTCGGTTTTCACACTTTGAGTGCGCGTACGGTCTTGCTCTGTCAAATTTCCATTCGATTGTTTTTCTTTCGTTGCCTTCATTTGTTCCTGCGTTTTCACATCAGCACTGGACGCTTGTTCCGTCCGTGTGTGGGTACGTTCTTGTTCCTTTAACGTGTGCACCTTCTCTTGCTCTTTAAGATTTAAGTTGTCAATAATTGCTGAGACCTCCATCTACAAGTACAACATCATACCGATATGAAACACAAATATAATTAGTAGACATCGTGGTAGAATAAATGCCGTCATTCAAAATCAAATCAAAGTGTGAAAAAGATATACCTACCTTGGATAAAGGATGAAAATCAGTAGCCGCTAGTTCTTCATTCACTTGCCCATGACTTTGTTTGCCGGCTTTAATATTTTCTAAGTATGTGTCCAGTGCCATCTGTAAAACAAACTCATTATTGTCAAACATTGCACAAACTAAAACACGTTACAAAAAGTAAATATATGCTCAAAATATTGAGCATGTGAATCAATATTTATTTGATATAACGTGGATTTATTATCCTGCAATATTTGAAAGGGCGGATTATGCAAAAACTTAGCTTCGGATATACTTGTTTTTCTGATACAGACGTCTTATTCCGAAATGCATGTCAAATGATTCATGAAAACATACCTGCACTCGGAAGTGTTCTACCAAATAATCCACGTGTTCAACTTGAAACACTCTGTTATTTGAGACCTTCGCCAAAATATCCTAAAACATACCATATTAAAACAAAATCTTAACATTGATTAATACTAAAATACAAAGCATGTAATAACCTGATATCTGTCAAGGCATAGTTATGTTTTAAACATATAATAATAAAACGCAATCAATGAATAATAGTATTTACATGATTTTACAATTGAACATATGAATTTAAGCAAAACGATACTAATTAACATCAATTAATACAATTAACAAATGTCGTTATATTATTCACATTATTTTGCAATTAAAATTCCACTTATTTTACCTGACAAGAATTTGGCTTCACAAGCAAGCAGTCGATTCCATGAAGTATGTCCCATTTCGAAACAAGAAGGTCGTGCAATTCTTGAATTTCTCTGTTTGCCTGTTCGAAGATTATCATTTTTAATATCGAACACACCTTAATTAATCACGATTTTTTTATATAAAATTTGAATTACCAATTTAATTATATATCGTGTGAGCATGTAGGTGAGAACAAAAAAAAAATGTCAATCCATTTTGATAAAATACTTTCGTCGAAACGAAAATAGAAAGGAAATACAATCGATTTGTCATAACAAATGCTGTACGAACCATGTCATTTGAGTTCATTACATCCTTCCCATACAACTTTTGTTTTTCAGTCACAAACCCGTCTGATATTACGATAATCCTTGGACGAACGGTCACGTGGTTAAGTCGTGTATTACCACCTGTAATTGGTTGAACGCTCGATATGTAAGTTTCAACAATTCAACCAATAAACCATGAATTTTGAAGCGTGTCGTTATAATATATAATTTTAACATTCAAAATTCAACACAATACTCTCAATTTTATAAGTTATCATTCAAAAAGAAAATGTTTAATGAGTTGCACCAATATCAAATCTAGTAGGTAAACAAAAACAACACTTTTATCAACTATAAAATTGAGCCGCGCTCTGGGAGTCCGCAAAGGGTGATCAGGGACGACACTTCCCGCCTAGACTGGATTTTCGTTTAGAATAGACTTCCGTTAAACAAAGCATTCAATTAAAGCGGAAAGTGTACTCTCTGATTAGCATGTGTGGACTTAACAGGCAAATCTAGGATGATACTTAACGCATATACTTAAGCCCCATTCTCCCAAAGCGACGCTCATTTTTTTATTTATTTTTAAGTGAATATACCTCGCTTGGTCAGCTCCGTAATGCACAGTGCCAACCCTAGCCACAGTGGCGATGTTTCACCAGTTGTAAGGTGGCCTAACAAGAAGAAAATGCAGATCTATTTCCATGAGTCATACTTTTTGAAGACATTAAAAACTTTGGGGCAAAAAACAGTTACTAAAGTTTAAGAATGTATATAGTTGGTGGAAAAATAATGTTTTGGCAAAAACGGTTAATTCAAACAAAGTTTAACGTCGAATGTGATAGCTTTAGTCGGGTTAACGTTGTCGGACATTCAAGACGACAGCTTAGGTCGGGTAAACGTTCTCGGACATTCAATATGACAGCTAAGATCGGGTAAACGGTGTCAGACATTCAATACGACAGCTTTGGTCGGGTAAACGTTCTCGAGCATTCAATATGACAGCTAAGGTCGGGTAAACGTTTCCGGATATTCAATATGACAGCTAAGGTCGGGTAAACGTTGTCAGACATTCAATATGACAGCTAAGGTCGGGTAAACGTTCTCGGACATTCAATACGACAGCTTAGGTCGGGTAAACGTTCTCGGATATTCAATATGACAGCTAAGGTCGGGTAAACGTTGTCAGACATTTAATACGACAGCTAAGGTTGGGTAAACGTTCTCGGACATTCAATAGGACAGCTATGGTCTGGTAAACGTTCTCGGACATTCAATATGACAGCTTAGGTCTGGTAAACGTTCTCGGAAATAAAATATGACAGCTAAGGTCGGGTAAACATTCTCGGACATTCACTATGACAGCTAAGGTCTGGTAAACGTTGTCGGACATTCAATATGACAGCTAAGGGCGGGTTAACGTTCTCGGACATTCAATATCTGACAGCTAAGGTCGGGTAAACTTTCTCGGACATTCAATATGACAGCTAAGGTCGGGTAAACGTTGTCGGACATTCAATATGACAGCTTAGGTCGGGTAAACGTTGTCGGACATTCAATATGACAGCTTAGGTCGGGTAAACGTTGTCGGACATTCAATACGACAGCTTAGGTCGGGTTAACGTTCTCGGACATTCAATATGACAGCTAAGGTCGGGTAAACGTTCTCGGACATTCACTATGACAGCTTAGGTCGGGTAAACGTTCTCGGACATTCAATATGACAGCTAAGGTCGGGTAAATGTTCTCGGATATTCAATATGACAACTAAGGTCGGGTAAACGTTCTCCGACATTCAATACGACAAGTAAGGTCGGGTAAACGTTGTCGGCCATTAAAACTACATACCAAGCCGATTGCGGATCAAATCATAGTTGTTTGTCAAATGTTGTAGTATGGCGTTCTCCTGGCCAAATGTTACCAAGGCAACATTTTCTTCCAGCTCGTATTCGATAGAGTTTCTTTCAATTCCTGGAAAAAAAACGTTCTGTCATTTTGAAACGCAGTCGATCACGAAGTATTTTTGTGAGTTCAGATGGCTATAATAATAAAATTTGGAATACATGGTTTGAATGAAACTGATGAGATTGAATTTCAATATTCGTAAACAATGTAGAACGTACTCGGACGGACAAGTGCTGTGAAAACAATGTGTCAACTCAAAATTTCTCATCAGTTTTGTGCAGTGTTCATTTCACAGAGAATTGAAGACAGAAGAAAATTTAATTTCTTTGATGAATAAGTGATTTATTTGACCGTTTATCAAAATACTTCTATCACCAAAGAATTACCCGCGTAACAACTGTTTAATACTAGTAAATGGAATACGAAAGTGATGCTGTAAACATGTATCGAATGTATCGTGTTTACAACGCATAATGAAAGTTTGAGTCAATCAATATGTAACGCAACTTGACATGAGTTTTTTGTTAGTTTTTATTTTTTGCTGCAACAACTTTGGTGGGTACAGCAGTGAGTAGAGCTCGAGCAGAAGATGGGTCTGAGGGGTATGTTTGTCAGTAAGAAAAAGAGTGTCAAACGACTTTCGTTAATATCTTAATGTAATGGATTATAGACTAATACTAACATTATATACCGAGTGTGTTTAAACAATTTATATCTAAAAAAAACGTTGGTTAAACATATAGCGATATTTTAGCCTTGTTTGAGTGGCGGAACCGTTTAAGATCACAAATAGATTTGATACTACAATTGAGCTTAGATTCAGTTAATTTAATACGTTTAGGTAGTAGCTCTGTTCTTTTTAACAAACTTTTTGTTTGTTTGTTTTGTTTTCAAAATACAATTAAAAAACATATGGTAGGATCAATATAATATTAAGTTAGTGTCTTTGTGTAATTGAATGTATCAGACTCGTTTCTTCACTGTGTCGAATAAATTAGAGTAGACAAAGAACTAAACTAAAATTCTCTATGACTTTATTTTTACCCAAAATGTAGTTTGACACAAAATGAATATGAGTGCACCCTACCATCTAAAAGCCGCAAGATCGCATTCTTCGCCTTTTGCAAAGGTTCACCCGCCATGCTTCCGGAAAGGTCAAGGCAAATTGCAGTGTCGATACCTTGTGACTTCACATCACCGCAACATTCAGCTTAACATACAAACAATGCAATAATGTACTTATTCCTCATGAATTTACTGCAAGTTTGTTATATGTGTCGCGTTCTGAGAAAACTGGGCAAAATGCATGTGCGTAAAGTGTCGTCCCAGATTAGCCTGAGCAGTCCCTGATTAGTCTGTGCGGACTGCAGAGGCTAATCTGGGATGACACTTTACGCACAAGCATTATGCCCAGTTTTCTCAGAACACGACACATTTCTCATGAATTGTACTGCAAGTTAGTTACATGTTTAAACTTTATAGTGATCTTAGACAACTTTAACCTATTTCCAATTATTTTTCGAAAAGATGTTATCATAAACAATTTAGCAAAATCATAGGTATGAAAAATAACACATTTTGCTCAGAATACGCTAACGGTTTTCAGAGCAGAATGATACATATACATTTTATTGTTTACCTGATTCAGCACACGTTTGTATCAAGGAGGACAGAAAAGCGTCAGAAACCATTCCATCGTATACATCTGAAAATATAACACAATTGTATGGCATACCTGTAAGGACAACTAGCAAACCGAATGGAATTATATTTAAAACAAAATGATGTGTGACAGGTGTCAATGTTTTTAAAAGAAACTACATATCAAGAAGTGATATTTGTATTCGCACAATCAGGCAATCTATTCGCATACCTGGTACGATTGCCTTGGAAGGCTCCTCTAAACGCTCTCCGCTTTTTCTCGGACCGTTCAAGACTAAATCTCTATTCGAAAATGATGTTGATCCATGAAAAGGACTTTCGTGTGATTCTCCATTGAGTCTGAAAAAACGGTGGATCAGAGAATTATATGGTGTGCGTACAGCTATCAACATTTCAGTTATCATTATTTTCACTGAATATGTTCTACATTCAGTTTAGCATTTAATCATTTCATGTTCTGCAAAGTAACAATAAAACACTCATAATTAAAGGTCATTGAGACATTGTTTGGATTCACTACGCCGTTTGACATATTCGTTTTATGTGTTAAAACCACAAAGGTTAACCAATTTATGCCTAGCGTCTATAAAAAAGGCCTTGGCAAACAGCGTAGACCCAGATGAGACGCCGCATGATACGGCGTCCCTTCTGGGTCTGCGCTGTTTGCTGAAAGAAATTTCTGTGAGAAATATTCTTAACATAGAAATAAATATACTAGACATTCCTAATTTTAGAAATAAATTGATCCAATTTAGAAGGATGGGAGAGTCTACTAGGCATAAATGGGTTAAAGAAGAAACACACACACACCTGTTGTCAACAGAGCCTCGGTACTTCCTCAATCGAGACGCTGTTGGAGGCTGGCTGTTGGTCGAGACGTTTGCTTTACCCGAGCTTGCAACCACATGTGTTGACACTTTGTCTTCTGTTCCAGTCATGACAAATATTGATAATTAACACCGGGAAAATAGACTTCAATTATGCAAACCATGTTATTTTGTTTACATTTATCGATTTTCTGCTTTGTTCCCTAAATACATTAACTGCTTATTGTTGATTGCTATCGAAATATCTTAACTATATGATTCTATGTTCATATCGGAATACCCATTTTAAAATTAGAGATTAAAACTGGTGGGGAAAATGCGCAAAATTAGGCTGTAACGTTGAATTATGAAATTACGGGACTCATACCTGAGAGAACATATCTGTAGTTGTAGCCATTTCGATTATCCTCTTCAAACGTGGTTGTTGATTTTCGTAAGAACGTATATGGCATAGGTCGTTTATCTGATGAACTTTCTCTTGCATCAGGCGCATCGCTTCTGGAGGTTGAGACAATAGGAAAGTTGAAGGATCTTTGTTTTCTCTTAGAATGTGTAGTGTGTCCTTCGGTTACACTTTTTTCAATCTCATTAATCGTTGATGTTTCGGACGTACTTCCCTCCCGTGTTCGTGGTTCGTAGGTCGCTGTACCGTCTTCCTTGTGTCGAGTTAAGTCTTCCTTTTCGGAAGGGTTTCCTCTTTCAAATTTAGCGCTGGCTTCCGTAGTGGTAACGCCGAAAGGCAAACTTTCAGATTTCTTTTCTCCCTCTTGAACATTACTTTGACCATTTTCCCATTCCTTTGAGGGTGTTAAATGTAAATTATTGTGTCCAGAATCCGCAACATCAACCTTCGCGATAAATTCCTCCCTTTTACTAACTGGTGGCTCAACATTGCCTTCATCGTCCTTCCCTTCCTCCTCCTCCTCTACCACCTCCTCCTCATCGTCGCTGCTATCCTCACTTGTTTCTTCGTCATCGTCCTCAGTATTTATGTCGACCGTACCGTTCCGTGCTTGCCCAAGGACTTGTTGAATCCCAGCTTCTAGTATATCTCCATGGTTACCACAAACAGGGCCTTGATCAGGTGATCCTTTATTTTCGACAGTATGATTTGTCAGCTCTCTGGGTTGAATAACAATACATTGCTTCTGGATAGAATCCACCTTTTCAGCTAATTTGTCGAGCTGTGTTGAACAATAGTAATACTTTAATGAACTATTATATACATACATGTACCTAATAACTGTTATTTGTTATGTATACGCAAAACATAACAACTGGTTTGTTTGTGTATTTGGTATGATCATATTATACATTTTAAAACCCGTATTTATCGTGATTTTTTGTGTTATAAATAAGTATATTTTTTGCAGACATCAGACACGTAAAAAACCTGACCATTCGAATAAAACCACAAAATACGATAAAAGGGACACACAATTTACGTATCTGCGTTTTTAAAATACCATCGTTTGATGCCAGAATCATGGTGGATAATTAATGGAATGCACTTGCTACGTTAACGTTTAATTAATTACACAGCTAAAGACCGATCAAAATAACTACAAATGCCCTTGGCAAAGATTTAAATGAAAAAGTGTTAATTTGTTTCAAATACGTAGGCAAATTACTGGACAGTTAATGTCTTTTACAAAATGTTAATGCCGTTGTAGAAAAAGTTTTTTTTCCAACATAAAATACAAATATATATTGTTTAAATAATGTATAAAAAAACCTTTATGAAATATGTGAATAATTATGCAGACAACAACTTGATGCTAACCTTTTTTTCCAATCTGNGAGTCGTGTTCTGAGAAAACTGGGCATAATGCATGTGCGTAAAGTGTCGTCCCAGATTAGCCTGTGCAGTCCGCACAGGCCGGACTGCACAGGCTAATCTGGGACGACACTTTCCGCTTTTATGACATTTTTCGTCTAAATGAAGTCTCTTCTTAGCAAAAATCAAATTTAGGCGGAAAGTGTCGTCCCTGATTAGCCTGTGCGGACTGCCCAGGCTAATATGAGACGACACTTTACGCACATGCATTATGCCCAGTTTTCTCAGAACACGACTCATAGGACGTCGATTCGAAATAAGACCGTTTGTTGGGTACACCAATGGCCTGTAGTACCTCACGACTAGTAAACAGTTCGGTTCACACTAATATGAACTAATATCCGTACTGTAACGCTCACACAAGCATAGGAATCGCAGTTATTACATGCATAAATATGCTCTCTAAAAAATATATATCAACTAAAAACATCTTATGGATTTGTCTAATACGTCAAATACAAAATGGCTTGGAATCTATGACATAATATAATGTTGGTAATTGTATTTGTATCCCAAGATTTAATGTGTACAATATAGGGAGATATATCAAGTGGAGATTAGATTGTGAATTTAGCTTTAATAACGCTCAAACAGAAAGTATGAAAAATGTCCGTAAACCAAAGTCAAACGAAATAACACGATACACGATTGCGATGTTCAGACCCACATTCCAAGTACATCAGTATTAAAACTAATTTCCCACGTTTCTAATACGAGAACCTGAGTTCGCCGCGCTACAAGAAAACATACGTTCTAGATTAATATCAGGCAAGTTTTAATAGTAGCAGCATACTTTTAATGAAATATGTTAGGTACAAAAAAAATCAAACAGAGATTTTTTGTTATTAAAAACGATTATATAATTAAACACAACGCACTTATAGTTTTATCACTAGTATCAAATCGATATTGAATATCAATAAACTATAAAGGTAAACTATAAAGGACATATCCTGCCATCGTTCTTTATCGCATGCAAACTTTAAACTTACAGATTGCATCTGCGCTTGCGATAACTTTTCAAAACTCTACATTTTAGAAACACATGATATTCTTATCGTTTTTTCTTCCTGTTAATGTTTTCAAAGTGTCTTTACAAACTACTTAATGAGTCTTTACAAGACACTGCTATCTTCTAGATCTATAACACTTCATTAGATAACGCGTTATTGCATCAAATTGTCTGTCTGTAGAGAGCATTGTTTTATATTAACCATATACGATTTGAGCAGACAAATACATAGAATAATTTATACGAATCTAAGAGAAAAGAGGAAAAAAGATTGAATTTGAGTTTTAAATTGGAAAAATTTCGCAAGAACGGAACTGCCACAATTATGTTTTATATGCAGCGCTTTTGCTTTGTGAAGAAGTTAGAACACAATGCTATCCTTTAGAATTAGGGTGAATACTGTGTAGAAATACCACATGCACACTATAAGCGCAAACCCCGTGTTACTGAGCAACAAAAAAAATGCAATATATAATATTATCTTATTCAAATAATAGATACCACGCACGATTAATGAATATACCGGTAAATACCTATATATGAGCATCGCTCTGTGAATTGGGAGTTTAATGCATACATGTGTGTAAAGTGTCGTCCCAGATTAGCCTGTGCAGTCCGCACAGGCTAATCAGGTACGACACTTTCCGCCTAAACTGGATTTTCGTCAAGTAGAGTCTTCGACTTCCTTTAAACAAATAATACAATAAAAGCGGAACGTGTCGTCCCTGATAAGCCTGTGCGGACTGCACAGGCTAATCTGGGACGACACTTTTCGCACATGCATTAAACCCCTTTTTCTTAGAGTGCGACTCATTTATAACGTTCAGCTTCAGTATAAAACGAAAGTAATGTCTTCTGGTCAAGCAACTATAACGTTTTGGTTTTGCAGTTCGAGCATCAAAACGGCTGTCAAATTGCTGTTCATTAAAATTTTATCAATTAAACATGCAGTGCACGATTAATTGTGCAATAGTATGTTCAAAAGACAGCGGAATTACTAATTTAACAGTAAATTTAATACCGACACTTCTGCAAATGTTGCACCACTAAGACCACCTTGGATGCAAATTATCAATTTAGTTATTGCTATTATATGTACATTAACCGGACCAAATTACGATAAAATAAAATTATATAAAGATTTTAATTGTATATACATGTAAATTTAATTAAAAAGTCATACCATTCCAGAAGTATTTTACCCGCGTCATGCTAATACGCCGGTTGTGTTTGAGCTTCTCTGGGCGCATATGGCATAAGACCCATTTTCGCAAGACGCGGGTACTTTAATACCACAGTAGACAAGATTCAAGACTGATTTACAACATTTCAAGACAAGTGCTACATGCAACATTGTAAAAATGATGTCCTCGAACCCGGGACTATTGGTTTGTGAGTCCTTCATGGATCCACTGTTCCATTAAAGTGCTTCTTAAGTGATATGCCACAGTTAATCTTTATATCCGGAAGCTAAGTACTTTTTTCGAACAAGTGTTACTTTAAACCAACTCACAGCCCGGTGACGATACAGCTATTTATAGAATCTTTACAATACGGTAATGGAAAACAAGGAAAATTTGCTTATATTTATACGGTTTTAAAGTTTCCTTAGCAATTGGTGTGTAAATCAACGAGTTTGCATAGCAGCTGGCTAAAATCACAGTAGCAAATGACTCCTAGTGTACTTTTGATCTCTTCTCCCACAATTTAACGAATTTAATTAAGCCCTCGTATGGCTTGATTGTACAGTTGTCTAGTGTAATTATTGGCCTAATTATTAGAGAGCGTTGCATAACATGATATCGCATATCGTCTTTGATTCAAAAACAAAACAAAAATATGGAAAAAAAAAGTTTAAACAATAACAATGACTCAATAAACTTTTCTTATATCCAGCTCCATGCGGAAGATATAGAATTATCATAAAGATAAATATTATATTGATATAATTATTCGACTTTCGATTTGGAATTGTTTCATTGAGTATATACTATCCTCCACAGGTTTATGTTCTGTTATATTTTCGCAAATGTAAACCAAATTCCGTAATGTCATTTTAAGCTGAATATCATACTAAAATTGTCAGTAAGACAATTACTATAATTATGAATATATTCTACTTTCGATTTGAAATTGCTTCCTCGATAATATATTTTCGTCCACATGTTTATGTTCTGTTATGTTTTCACAAATGTGAACCAAATTTCTTTATGTCATTTTAAACTGTATATCATACTTGTATATGAAAAAATACTTCATCTATTCGATTTAAATTCCATACGATTGCATGTCCAATCAATATAAAGATTATTTATCGTTAATTTAAAATGCGTATCCAATTACTGATCGGCATTTTACAAAGTAATTGTTCGCGAATTTAAACATAAAAATGTTTATTCTTATCAATATTTCATTACATTACCTGCGTATAATCTAGAACTAGCCTTGAATCCTTTAAACGTAAAATTTAAACGTTTACACTACAAGTTAACACAAAAGTACATGTGAAAAACCCGAGGCTATTTTTAAACCGAAATCGAAAGTACGATTTATATTCTTCTCTCCTAATATTCACGAATTGGCACGGACACATACATGCTAGTTAAGGCGTGTAACGTTTAAATAATGGTATATTTTTTAATATGTTTTCAATAAGAATTCATAACTATCTTTAGGAGTATGAAAGCGTCGCTATCATTTAAACAGTAGACGTACCTTGACGGTCAGCTATATGCGCATGCGCGAAAATGAGGTCATTATCGGAATCCCCAAATTTAACCACAGGCGCTCGATGGCAATGACTCAACATTCGACTATCCGTTGTGACTTTTTTTTTTAAATGCAGCTTCAGCCGTGATTTTTATAAACCTGTTTATTATAATGCATACAATACTAAATCAATAAAATCTTTCCTAGTAATGTTTGAACTATGGCCCTTGCATGATCCGACTTGGGCCGTTTAAGTCTTGAACGTATTCTAAGTTCCGAAGTCCATAAATATTTACCAAAATTGATGAAAAGCTGTGAGGCTATTTCTCAGCCAAGCTCTTCCATTGGAAAATTTACATATGATCTGCAGCGCTTATTAAAAAAAACACCAATTTAACATGTTCTGCTTCCAACGTCCAATGTTCAGTTATCATCTAATCTTAAAGGGGCCGTCCAACAGATTGGTAAATTGACAAAATTAAAAAAAGTTGTTTCATATTCGCAAATTTTCGCGTTTGTTATGATATTTTTGAGGAAATAGTAATACTGACCATTTACAATGCTCTTAAATATCCATTATATGCATCTTTTGACGATTTGAAAACCTCAAAATCATAAAGCGTCGTTCGACGCGAAACGATTGAATAATTTGGAAAGTTCTGTTATTGTCGCTATATTTTGTAAAACTACGAGGATTGCTTATATATGGTATAAAATACGGCTATCGTACATACTTGTCAGGATGGCCGAGCGGTCTAATTGGTTTTTACTCCAGGACCCCGATGGTCACTGGTTCGAGCCCTGATGTGGTTTACTTTTTTTTCCCTTTTTAAATTGTATTCTTGTTTTTTAACTGCAGATTTTTATGTCAAATGTTTGAATTTATCAATATAGAGCATTTAATGACATGCTTCAATACATGCCAAAATCTAGTGGACAGTCCCTTTAACCAGATCAGAGCAGAATATTTATTCAACTTCAGCTTTACAAGCTTATCGTTTGACAAATATACAATAAAAAGATACATGGCATGAGATATGTTGGATTTTAACACGTACACATTTCTCCTGTTATTATAGATATATTGATATAGGTACAGAATCATTAACAAGTACACATGTGTCCTGTTATTATAGATATATTGATATAGGTACAGAATCATTAACAAGTACACATGTGTCCTGTTATTATATATATATTGATATAGGTACAGAATCATTAACAAGTACACATGTGTCCTGTTATTATAGATATATTGATATTGGTACAGAATCATTTGAGTGAGAGTGTTTACTGTTTAAAGAACATGCAGTTAATAACATTTTTGTAGTCCGATCAATTATCTTTACTGGAATGAAGATACTATTTTCTGTTTTAACCAAAATTATAATATTATCTTAAGAATAATTCTAACTTAAAAGGGATATAACTGTATCAACAAGCAGCCTTTGTTTATTATTGCAATATTTTCCCTTTTATCATATGTTTCATTAATTAACGTTACCACACTATATGCACAGTTGTTTCCATTGCTAAAGGGACATTTTCTCAGGCAAAAAAAAGAATGTTTACATTAAATTTAAAGAACCGTAATACAAGTTTTAACTTAAAATACTGTAAATATCGCGAGCGCGTTGTGTTTTGCTTTAAAATAACCCGGCTAATGAAAATATTATAGATGTGTAAGTAAATACATGTATATTAAATGAAATTTAAAAAAAGTCGTATGGTTTCAGAGAACGTTTAGGCATTCCCGGATTACCCTTTAGGCAGCATAGGCAACTGCCTATGGGCCCGCGACTTTTAGGGGCCCCATTAGACCGTGACAAAATTTGGTTTTTACTACAGTGATTGTTTTCTTAAATTCTTAATCTAAAACTTATAATGTCATATAGGCAGTACGGTATTATAATGACATTTTAAACCTGTAAAAGAACATTGTCACATTTTATGTCTTGCCAGCCATGGCACTGGTATGCTAATTTAAACGAATGAAATGGACTGGGCACTGGCGTTCTATTAGGCACTCGGCCGACAAGGGGTTTGGGTGTGGGCCAAAAGTTTCACTGTCTATGGGCCGTATTCACGGTGATAATACGGCACTGCGTTCTGGGCATGGCGATGCCTTCAATCAACCAGCTTGGATATGTAATGTAAGGTTTACCATGATAATTTAATTGTTTCATGGTTAGTTATTATGACATAATGCTTTCAGCAATAATGGTAGTTGATTCGTCTGATTATACGCGTATTTCTTCGAAATGAAGACCCTGTTGATCTATTTTTAACATGACTTATTAGGTTCTTTTCTTTTTCAGCATTGTGTACGGATGTTATAGATGGAGTAAGCGCTAAATATATCACATATTACTTGAAATAAAATCTGTGTTACAAATTGCCAACACGAATTGTATAATGTCTAAAATTTTAATATTGCTAAACAAAAGAATTGCAAACAATAAAAAAAACAAAAAACAAGGCGATTATTTTCCGATCCCGCCCCAATTGAAACAGCGACACTTGGCGTCGATGCAGTGCCAACCGCGGCTACAGCTTCCAGTGCAGTCGGCGACGACAGCGCAAGTAGCGGTGGCTGAAAAGGCAGACAGACTGAATTAAATAAGTGGTTTAAACTGGTTGAAGGGACTTATTCACGGATGTTGGAATCATTTTTGTATCCCCTTTAATGTCTTAACTTTCTAAGCGAAACTGACAATTAAATCATTGTTAAGAAGAGAAAGAAAAACTGCTTCAAAAATGATTCGAAACCAAGACCTCTGGTTGAAATGGATACCACATTAACCGCTTGGCATATCTAACTAGTCGGCGTATTTAACGTTTGATAAGTAATGTGTTATATCCTGCTCATCAATAATTATTCCATTTTTTACTGTTGAGTGGTATTTACATGATAATTATATTTTTATTGCGTTATTTCGCTCTATTGAATAAACGGTTATTGATTTGGGTTTTATAAATTAATTTTGAATATGTTACCAAAATGTAGTTGTATGTGGTGGTGCTATTAGTATCAATAGTTGTATGTAGTGATTATTGGCTGTAGGCTTATCGGTAGTAGATGAAGAAAGGTATATTAGTTGGACGTTTACATGGTGATGCATAAAGTATTATGAGTATATGAGTGTACATTGTAATCTACTGTCTCACCGTGGGTGCATGTGCACTGTCTGTCGTGGCACTCAAGCGTGTAATCGTTCTCCGGACAGGTCACGTGACTGCAGTCGGACGTTTGCCGGCACTCCTCGGCGTAGGCCAGAGCTAAGGGATTACACAAAAATACTTTATTTTACCCGTGTCATGTGAATATGGGCATTATGTCATATGCGGGCAGCGTAGCTCGAGACCAATCCGTGCATTCAGGAGCTACTCTGTCCGCTAATGAGACCACGCAATATTGCGTGACTGACTATATTATTATAGCGGTCAGGGTAGTTCCTGACCATCCTGCTCGAATGCGCAGGTTGGTCTAGGGCTACACTCGCCGCATGACATATGACCCATTTCCGCACGACGAAGCTCAATTTTGACTTCTCCTCGGTTTCATAACTGGAACCTATTCTAAGTTTAATCGGCTTTTGATTTTCATTTCGACAAACCATGATAATTGTTGAAGTTAGTTTCGCCCCATACCCATTACCACACTTAATTTCAGAGACAGCGTGTATTTTGTTCACAAAAGAATAAAACAATAATTCAAGCTTACCCAAACACAATACAGCGAGACACACTGTGACCTTCATTGTTCGAGTGTGTGATTTGTCGGTGTGAGTGCCTATTCAACGGCTGGAATCAGGCTTATATCCTCGAGGTCGATCGGGCGTTCACATCGTGACCAAGACTGGACCGTTTTGTCTTTATTAAACTCATCCGTAACATTAGTGGCACGATAAGGCGATAGGGACACAATTGTGCGTCAAAAAGGAACCCAGTAGAACGCTGATCATCACGTTATTTAGTTTAAGGAAGTGAAAAGTAAACAAAACTCCAATTATAGATCACACGTGCCATCTCGTCATTGAATTGCGTCGAGGCACCGCGTCGTAGTCATATAGAATGTTGGAAAACGGGACACGCTCCGGGTCCTCACATTATGCAGACGTAGGCTCGGGCGAACCTTATTAACTTCAAAATACCACTTCATATTTCAAACCGACCATAACGTACAATTGCTATTGTCAAAACGTACTTGAAAATGGTTAAGGTTGTGTCGGTTACTTATTTGGTTTAACTCATAGCAGTTTTCTACAAAAAAAGGTCATTTTATATATGGTTTACAGTTTTTAGACAGTAACAAATTAAATTAACATCATCTCATCTCCGCCTGTGGCCCCGTATAGAGCGTATGTCACATTGCCTTGTCGCATTGTATGCAGGCATGCGAAGGGTGTGGCCTATCTATCCCCAACGTCTCTGAAGGATGTCTTCCTCCTGCTTTTTTTTCTGGCCAGCGGATCATAAGGATCTTCCTAAGGCAGATGTTGATGAAGACCTGGAATTTCTTCGCGTACGTGACATTGGTCTCTATGTCTGCTCAAAAGAAGACTATTTGCTTCACGATGGTATTGAAGAGCTTAATCTTGGTGGATCCCCAGATGTCCAGAATGCTTTTCACCTCTATACCTCAGACTTAAAGTGGGTTTTTGATTGTTTAAATGTTAACATTAATTAATCAATTTGCGCCTTCTTTGAACAAGTAATTAACCATGGCCATCACTGTACTCATAAACTATTGTCATCATTGTAATAATTAACCATAAACTATGTAATCAATAGCCATGGTCACAATAAATCACTGTCATCATTAACAATGGTCATCAGTTACCATGGTCACCATTAACCATGGTCATCAGCAACCATGGCCATCACTGTCATCAGTAACCATGGTTACCATTAACCATGGTCATCACTGTCATCATTAACCATGGTCATTATTAACAATGGTCATCACTGTCATCATTAACCATGGTCATCATTAACCATGGTCATCACTGTCATCATTAACCATGGTCATCATTAACCATGGTCATCATTTGTCATGGTCATCAGTAACCATGGTCATCACTGTCATCATTAACCATGGTCATTATTAACAATGGTCATCAGTAACCATGGCCATCACTGTCATCATTAACCATGGTCATTATTAACAATGGTCATCATTAACCATGGTCATCATTTACCATGGTCATCAGTAACCATGGTCATCAGTAACCATGGCCATCACTGTCATTATTAACCATGGTCATCAGTAACCATGATCATCAGTAACCATGGCCATCACTGTCATCATTAACCATGGTCATTATTAACAATGGTCATCAGTAACCATGGTCATCATCAACTATGATTATCATTAAGGGGAAACTACTGGTATCAAGGTACAGTAGATCTTGTATTTAGAGACCAATAAAGGGAGTAACCAAAAGTGGTCTCTTAATAAAATGGTCTTTAAATTAAAAAACAGGCCATTTGGGAAGTATGCGGACCTTCGTTTTTAAATCCAGATGTAGGATTATCTCCTTTTGACACAATGATTTCAATTTTGGATACGTCTCTGCCAAAACCCAATTATTTGTAACTGAACAGTTAAAGTCATTTTAGTAACAATAGGTATTATATATCTTTTTTTGAGCTTGCATGACTTTTTAGCTGAATGGAATTTACTGGGGGAGAGATATCATGTTTAATGTATTCAAGGCTATCAACTCTCCCCAAGTTTGTTACTTTGCTTGTAACTGACATGATCAAAGAAGCACTAATAGCTTGGTGTGAAGGCCATATTAAAGAACAATATGTTTGTTCACTTATGACTGCCTTTTGTTCGCTTATGTTTCTTTTTAAATTGGAATTTAATGCTGCAAATTCATTTGAAACTGATATACTTTCAATTACTATGTAAAGTTATATTTGTTTAACAATTATATCATAGACCAATGAAGATAAGAATTATTGGACCAATACTTCATAACAGTTCAGAAAGACAATATAATTTAACAAGAGGCCCGTGAGGGCCTGAATCGCTCTACTGGCTGGAATGTCAATGGAATGGAAAGTCATCATGCAAGGGAATACTGAAAACACAAATCCTTTCATCCTTGCCAAATGAATTATCAGATGGCTTATATTTTATTTAATTTTAAATTTATAATTGCAACCAATTAAACAACCTACTTAAATGCCTCGGACCAATACAAATTCAAGGGGCGATAATTCTGGACTTTTTACTCTGATGTAACCCATTTTCAATAGGGTTTGAGTCCTTATTAATATAAAGACACTGAACAAGTTTGAAAAGAATCGGATGAAAACTGTGGAGTTTATCGCGCAAAGAAGAAAAAGTCTAACGCACGCACGGACGGACGGACGGTCTAATGTAACCCATTTTCAATAGGGTTCGAGTCCTCATGAATATAAAGACACTGTACAAGTTTTAAAAGAATCGGATAAAAACTGTGGAGTTTATGGCGTAAACAAGAAAAAGTCTACACACGCACGGACGGACGGTCTAATGTAACCCATTTTCAATAGGGTTCGAGTCCTCATTAATATAAAGACACTGAACAAGTTTAAAAAGAATCGGATGAAAACTGTGGAGTTTATCGCGTAAACAAACAAAAGTCTAACGGACGCACACACGGACGGACGGACGGAC
>VMBQ01000403.1:5713-28545 GCA_007657795.1 Dreissena rostriformis | reverse complement strand
ACCCGGCATGACCCATATTCGAACTTGACCTAGATATTGTCTAGATACAACTTCTGACCAAGTTTCGCAAAGATCGGATGAAAACTATTTGAATTAGAGAGCGGACAACATGCTCAATGTTTAAAATGCACTAAGTGACCCAGTGACCTAGTTTTTAACCCGGCATGACCCATATTCGAACTTGACCTAGATATTGTCTAGATACAACTTCTGACCAAGTTTCGTAAAGATCGGATGAAAACAATTTGAATTAGAGAGCGGACAACATGCTCAATGTTTAAAACGCACTAAGTGACCCCGTGACCTAGTTTTTAAACCGGCATGACCCATATTTGAACTTGACCTAGATATTGTCTAGATAAAACTTCTAACCAAGTTTCGTAAAGATCGGATGAAAACTATCTGAATTAGAAAGCGGACAAGCTTGTTCTGCCCGCCTGCCAGCCAGCCAGCCCGCCCGCATTCGCCAATCTAATAACCAGTTTTTTTCCTTCGGAAAACCTGGTTTATTATAACAAAAGGCCCCTTTTTGTGAATGCAAAATATTTTCAACGAAATAATTAGATGAATTTTCTCAGTCAAACTCTGTGAATAACTATACAAAATGGGTGTTTATTGGATTATCCCGCAATGTTCAACAGTACTTAGGTAATGTCATGGCAGTCATTTAATCTTCTAACATTCTTCTATCAAAATTCCTGACCATACTTATCTCATCTTAGCTATTTACCAGTTCTAAGCACACATATATATGTCAGCAACGTGACAGCTACCCTACATTAATGTGAGAACAAGGAAAATGGTTGCAGAAATAATTACATGACCCATCCATCCCCAACCACCACCACCCTCTGTCTCACACAAATTATGTGGCCAGGCTGAGAATAAAACTTAGGATTCCCAGATTGACAATCCAGCGCTCCAAGCTTGCCAGGCCCGGCCCAAAGATAAGAATGAGTATGAAAGAAAAAACAATCTGGACACATTTTCTGACAAGTATGCTTAAACAAAGATAAAAATGTATGTGTAATATATAATATATGCATACAATTATACAGTTAATTTTTGTGAGGATAATAAGATTTTTTCATCAAATACATGTATGCTGTATAAGAAATGGAATCGGGTTGCCGACCTATGACTTAAAATCAACACAATTTCAATACAACTTATTTTCAATGCAATAAAAGAAAATCAACTGCTGCTAAGTTATCACTATTTTTTTCACATCCTAAAAAACTGAATATCTGTGAAACTTCTGTTTCTGAAGTAAAGTTGTGTGATTTGAACACAGTCTCCATAAGCAAATCAATTTGAAATGTCTTAAAAATTGACTGAAACTGTACATGTATCAAATACTAATCATTTAACAAATTCAAATATTTTCATGTGGCAGTGTCTTTTGACTTAAGTTTCTTTTTGCTGATTATTTTCTCTTTCTTTTGTTTCCTTTTTTCTTCCTGCTCTGCCATCCTGGAGCGATGTTTTCTGAACTTCATCTTTATCATCTTTTTCCTCTTCCTTTCTTCCTCATCTGGATCCTACACATATCAGAAATACAACAATTGGTAAGTAAAGACAAGTTTATTTAGTGGAGAAGAGACAATTTGTCTAAGCCATCAGGCTCTAAAAAAAGGAATTATCAGACACTGAGTAATACGTTAGTGTTGAATACAGATATTTTTTATTTAGATATGTTTAGAATACCTAAAACAAGAGCACAGGCATAGACAACCTAAACCACAAGACTTGGTTTAGAAAACCTTTACCATGAGCCTTGGTTTAGAAAACCTTTACCATGAGCCTTGGCTTAGAAAACCTTTACCATGAGCCTTGGTTTAGAAAACCTTTACCATGAGCCTTGGCTTAGAAAACCTTTACCATGAGCCTATGCTTGGAAAACCTTTACCATGAGCCTTGGTTTAGAAAACTTTTCCATGAGCCTTGGTTTAGAAAACTTTTCCATGAGCCTTGGCTTAGAAAACCTTTACCATGAGCCTATGCTTGGAAAACCTTCACCATGAGCTATGGTTTAGAAAACCTTTACCATGAGTCTTGGTTTAGAAAACCTCAATTACAAGCCTTGGCTGAGAAACCCTAAACCACGAGTCAAAGCTTAAATGTTTTAAACCACTAGTCAAGGCTTGGAAAACTTTAACTACCAGAATAGGCACACATCCTAAACCACAAGTGTAGGAAAACATCATCATCATCATAATCATCATAATCATCATCATCCTCATCATCATCTTTTCGTTCTTCTTCATCATCATCATCATCAACAACAACAACAACAACAATTTCATCATCATCATGATCAGTTTCATCCACATCATAAGCATAATTAATACAATCATCATCAAGATCCTCATCATAATAATCATCATCAATTTCACCAAAATCAAAAACATTTCTGTCTATTGTATACCTTTCCTTCCTGTATGAGTTTCTTTCTCTTGTTTATCTCTTTTTGCTCCCCAAAATCTCTTTCATCCAATTTCTGAAGCAAAAAAAATAAATAATGTTCTTGTTTTTTTGTTTTTGTTTTTTTTTATAATGATCAACTGGTTTTTTGTTATTGACAGAAAATAATATCAAGACATTCCTCAAAACAAAAGGGCCACAATGGCCCTACATTGCCCATCTGTGTCATAGTGCGTGGCCTGTTTTGAACCCATGGGCGATATTTAAAAAAACTTTATAATGGACCAAAATCTAATGTCGCATTTTTTTTTTAATCATTTGACCTCTATGGTAAACAAGAGCTGTCAGAAGACAGCGCGCTCGACTATTCAAGTGCTTGACAGTATAACGTAAGCCATTATGGGGAAATTGTTTATATTCAATAAGGTCAAGGTAATATAGTCATATTCTAACTGAAAGAGGACCATACTTGAAACATATTGATCGNCCATGACATAAGCTCTTCCGGCCTTCGGCCAGTAGAGCTAAAAAACTAAAAAGAGGACAACTATACAAAGTTACACAACCAATATGAGGGTTCAGAAAAGAAGTTTGTTTAAAGTTATTTACTTATAAGTATATATATAATCATGAGACCCCTGGGTCATGGCAAGTTTTGACCCAAAGAGAATGAATTGAACAACGTAATTTTGAATAACTTTGGTACTGGACCACTATACGATGCTTCATACCTAATATAAAACTCCTGACACGTTTCAGAGATCGTTTTTAAAGGTTTTTTACTTAACAAGAGCACCGCAGAGGGGGTGCCAACGCTCGGCTGTGGGTGCCGTTTTGAATAAAAAAAAAAAAAAATGATCTTTGATGTTGAAGGATGACCCTGACCATTCACCACTCAAAATGTGCAGCTCCGTGAGATACACATGCATGCCAAATATCAAGTTGCTATCTTCAATATTGCAAAAGTTATGGCCAATGTTAAAGTTTTGGAACGACGCGGACAACGGACGCAGACGGCGGAAGGACGAGCTGGCTTTGACAATACCTCGGGTTTTCTTCAAAAACAGCAGAGCTAATAAATCTATCAAAATCATGTGACCTCAGAGGCATGATTTGAACAAACTAAGTACAGGACCACTATACAATCTTACACAATCAATATTTAACCCCTGACATTTGTGGTTTAAGAGATGTTTTAATTTTATAAATCATGTGACCTTTGGGGTGAGGCCATTGTGTAGCCCAGAGCATTATTTACACATCAAATGTTAAACACCAAGCAGTTGTGGTTTAAGAGAAGCAGATTTTAAAAGTTTAAATCTTAACAAAAATTGTAAGATGACCAGAACAATTTTAACAACTTTGAAAGAGGGTCAGGCAAGGATAATTCCTTTGCAGTTTTGTTGAAATATCCTTTAAAGTTAATGAGATATTGATTGCATGAACATTTTATGGAAGACGCACGGCGGACAAAAGACATCTCAAAAGCTCACCCTGTGCAATGCTTAAGAGAGACAATAGATTTTTTATTTTTTTTATAATATTGCCAAACTTCATTTGTTGTGCATTTCTATTATAAGTATCAATCTTTCTTTTTTTATATTTGACAAAACCTAAACAACAAATAAAAATGTTCAAAAATAGGTAACAACACGATTTAAGTAAATGTTTGTTTGATTTAAACTCTTCAATCATACAGATTTCTTGGTGCAATCAAACTTCAAAGACAAATATGACGTAAATTAAACCAATATATTATATACAGGAATGTCACCTTGGGAGCTACACAAATGCAATTAATCACTTGATACTGTGGGGGGTTTCAAAACCATAAATTAATGTGTTTGATCTACATAATTACAGTGATTCCTCATAATCATTCCTGTTGTTTTTCATATACAAACAGTAAACACGTCAACTACTTCTAAGTAAGATTTATCTAAGCTATAGGTTTGTTGACATCATTCATTCGGATTTCATGTCTTTAATGTACACAATCCCATCCTTGCTTTATTAGTTTTGCCAGTCATTGTGTAAAAAGCACAGAGAGGAATGAACATTATATATTACAGTATTTCAACACATGCGTGTCTCCTATCATTACTTTTAGTCTAAGAATGTAACCAATTAGATAATTGTCCTACAAAATGGGTCATACACAATGTTCAGTAAAATGAAATATAATATTTAGTTCGATTAAAAGTACTTTTGTTGTTGTTTTTTTATTTCTTTATACCTGTGGTTAACTTCTTGTTCACACGTCATGCTTAATTACTATAAGATTGATGAAAATCATTACTGCTAGTGAATTACTTTGCATAAAATTAACACGAACATTTCCATAAAATATGTCAACAAAGTGACAAGACAACACAAGAAACTGTCAGATCATCATTACAAATCATCCATTTTAGCACCATCTAATTAATATGCAATGGGCTAATGTTCATTGTTTGATGAGTGAAACAAATTACCAGTCATGTCTATCATTCGCGCATTTATGCAAATCTGACTTTGAAATTCTCACTGTAACAATTAAGATTTTGTCCATTTAAAAAAAACATCATAATGTACTTAAGGCGCAGGCCACTTTTGTCTGAAAAAAAAGGTGCATTATATAACAGAAAATACAGATGACCTACAGTCTACCATAATACACCTACTATTTCTGACTCCCTGTATGCTACCCTTATACACGTACTATTTCTGCCTCCCTGTATGCTACCATAATACACCTACTATTTCTGCCTCCCTGTATGCTACCATAATACACCTACTATTTCTGCCTCCCTGCGGGCTACTGCCACTTCAGTAAGAATCTTCATAACTTCCTTCTCTGTAGTTGGATACTCCTGTAATTTGGTGTCTGAAAATAAATCCTTTCGTGTGTTATTCCCTCAAATATATGTTCCAAGAAATAGGAGTAATATATCAGTTAATTAAGGCTCTTCTACGACATGTGACTTGTTATCTATTGACAATGAATGAAAATTAGTGTGGTTTATGCAAAAGTAAACCATGGGCCGGGCCTAATATTGTGAAAGAAGTTGAAGAAACTCCCAAAATTGTTCAGTAAAATGCACATGATTAATCACGCGATCAAGCAAATATGCATTGAAGTAAAACCACATAAACCACATAAACTACATTTAACAAATATTTTTTTAATTTTGGGTAAATTTGGTATTCATTTTGCATGTATAAGCATAACAGATTCACTTTGTTTAACAATTCCTATGAATACATTCAATCTTTATAAATGGAGCCAACGTCTTTTTGCATTGTGTAGGTTTGTTGCCATCACAGAAAGACATGTGCTTATGTTTTTCACAGAGGCGGAAGAAGTATAGATAAAAAAGATCAAAATAGTTCAATAGTTTGCAGACAATTTTTGTAAATCAGTGGTACATGTAGATATCCTAATATACATGTACAAAAAGGTGTTTGTTATTGCGGTAATCATCAACTGTTTGTCTTTATGCTGCTTCTTATCAAACAACTAGTTTATTTCCTATGCATCAGAACTCCAAACTGTTGGTAATTACCCCAATAACACACACTTTGCTGTAAATTATTTCTTTATTATATCACCTCTAATCAATCTCCACGCAGAGTTGTCGTTCCATGCTTTCACATGCAANTGGGTAAATTTGGTATTCATTTTGCATGTATAAGCATAACAGATTCACTTTGTTTAACAATTCCTATGAAAACATTCAATCTTTATAAATGGAGCCAACGTCTTTTTGCATTGTGTTGGTTTGTTGCCATCACAGAAAGACATGTGCGTATGTTTTTCACAGAGGCGGAAGAAGTATAGATAAAAAAGATCAAAATAGTTCAATAGTATGCAGACAATTTTTGTAAATCAGTGGTAGAAATCCTAATATACATGTACAAAAAGGTGTTTGTTATTGCAGTAATCATCAACTGTTTGTCTTTATGCTACTTCTTATCAAAGAACTAGTTTATTTCCTATGCATCAGAACTCCAAACTGTTGGTAATTACCCCAATAACACACTTTGCTGTAAATTATTTCTTTATTATAACACCTCTAATAACAAGAGCAAGTTTGTAAACATACTCTAAGTGAAAGGCTAACTTGCAATACAAGATTAAAAAAGAGATGTGTTTGTAAAAAACACAATGCCCCCTATTGCACCGCATTAAAATAAAATTTATATTTAATATTTGGCAGGTTTAGAAATTATCTCCCTTTTAAAGCTTATTACCTCCCTTGGATTGTGTTTTTTGACTTTTGACCTTGAAGGACGACCTTGACCTTTTACCAGTCAGAATGTGCAACCCCATTAGATACACATGCATGCCAAGTATCAAATTGCTGTCATCAATAATGCAAAAGTTATGACAAAACTTTAACCTAGGTTTTGGGACAGAATGACAGACAGACAGGCCAAAAACAATATACCCCCCTTTTTTTTTTAAAGGGGGCAATAATTATGAAAAATTAAGATGAAAACTTTTAGACATGAGGAAGAAAATAACACTATTAAACAAGTGATGTGGTTGAGAAACACAATGCCCCCTTATGAGCGATGTTGACCTTTGACCTTGAAGGATGACCTTGACCTTTCACCACTCAAAATGTGCAGGTCCATGTGATACACATGCATGCCAAATATCAAGTTGCTATCTTCAATATTGCAAAAGTTATGACCAAGGTTAAAGTTTTGGGACAGAATGACAGACAGACAGGCCAAACACAATATACCCCTCTTCTTTAAAGAAGGGGGCATAAAAATGCCAATGTTGAATAAATCTGTTGATCTTAGAGATAGAATATAATGTGCTAAATGATAAAGAGAGACTGACCAACTGATATTAGATAACAAATATACCAAACCAACTTTAATGGGGTTATTGTGGATTCATTTAATTTTATTGACATTAAATTTCACGGATTGGTAAAATTTGGAATATATGTTGGATCTTGAATTTATGGATTTCTTTTATGTATGATGTAAACTTTTGCTGAACATTTGATGTCTTGGTTAATCCTCAAACAGAATTCCATCAAAGTAAGTGTCCAACATTGTTATTTGAATTCATTATACTGTGAAACTAATATTATTTGTTGAACAAATAATATTAGTTTCACAGTATAATGAATTCAAATAGCGGTTGTATTTGTGAAGTCGATATAATGAGTCGTGTTCTGAGAAAACATATGCGTAAAGTGTCGTCCCAGATTAGCCTGTGCGATTTGCACAGGCTAATCTGGGACAACACTTTCCGCTTTTATGACATTTTTCTTTTAAATAGAGTCTCTTCTTAGCAAAAATCCAATTCAGGCGGAAAGTGTCGTCCCTGATTAGCCTGTGCGGACTGCACAGGCTAATCTGGGACGACACTATATGCACATGCATTATGCCCAGTTTTCTCAGAACGCGACACAAATGTCCAAGTTGTGACCAGGTGGTCCTAGGTTTGATAACAATCCAGTTTGCATTCTCAAGATCCCCCCAAAGAAACCAAATACTGCTCTTCACAGGAAACACACTCAAGAGTGTCTCTATAAGCCTCAAATGTTTGTGTAAGTAAGTTTGAGAAATTAAAGGGTAATCTAATATTCTGCATACGTATAGTGGCTTCAATGGCGTGGACCAACTTGATGTCGAATTGAGTCACCAAGGAAACGGCCATACCACCACGACCTGAAAACAATGAAAACAGTCTCAATGTGACTGTTTATTAACATGCCTGTTTGACTAATTCAAGTCTCTAAAAATAAACTGGTATGAAATAGTATGAAATATAAATGCAGACACCTGTTTTTTTTCTTCGTTTTACCAAGTTACATTTCTTTGGCAAAGTGTTCAAGTACTTGAGAAAGATCACAATGTCACGCATTAAAAGCAAAGTCATCATAGGAACCCATGTTCACTTAAATACACTTTGCTTCTCAATTGATCGTGGGAGATTAAGCTAGCAAAATTGCCCAGTCATTATTTATGAGACATTCCATGTGTCCATGTCCTGTGCTGCAGATAAATTGCAACCAATGAAATGATGCGTTTTAAAAACAGTTCAACCAATGAAATGATGCGTTTAAAAAAAAGGGAGAGAACATGAAGTGTCATTTCATTGTTCATTTGTTGGCTCATCAATTTTTATGAAATATTTCCTTCCCAAATCCCCCAAGTTATATAATGTACATGTAGTGACAACAGAATAGATACTGTTGGAGTAAAGTAATTCTTTGTACAAATATATCATTAGTTCAATATTTGTATTTGTTAAAAACGACTGCATCAGTTTACATTCAAGTCTGTTTAAAAAATATGAAAACTCATAAACAAAACAATTGCAGCAGCTATCAATGTACATTATTAACTAAGTAAAAAAAGCTGTGAGGTTAATGTGTTGCCATTAAGAGCTCACCTGAGTGTTTTTAGATTTGAACTAGTGACCGAAATTTTTGACGCACCTAACCCCGATTCAAAATTGGCCTATATTATAATTGGCAAGACAAACATATTGGTCAAGTTTTATCAAGCTTGAGTCATAAATTTTGCAAATTGTGAGTGGTATGTTGTTGTGTTCTAACTTGATAGGGTTACATAGTTTAGATGCACATGACCCAAAAACTTAGCCTAGAAAATGAAAAGATAAACATTTCTGGCAAAGTTTTATCAAGATTAAGTCATAAATGTGGCCTCCAGAGTGGAAACAAGGTTGTTGCCAAGATTTGACATTGTGACCTAGTTTAGGGACATGCATGACCCAGATTTGAACACAGTCTTGAAAATAAAAAGATCAACATTCTGACAAAATGTGTTGTGTTCTGAAAAAACTGGGCAAAATGCTTGTGCGTAAAGTGTCATCCCAGATTAGCCTGTGCAGTTCGCACAGGCTAATCCGGGACGACACTTTCCGCCTTAACTGGATTTTCGCTAAAAAGAGACATCATTTAAATGAACAATTCCATAAAAGCGGAAATTGTTGTCCCTGATTTATCATTAGCCTGTGGGGACTGCACAGGCTAATCTAGGATGACAATTTATGCACAAGCATTTTGCCCAGTTTTCTCAGAACACGACACATTTGTCTCAGATTTGACAAGGTGAACTAGTTTTTCAAACGCACATGAACCAGATTCAAACTCAGCCAAGATATTGTTGTCAAGTTAAAACATTGTGACCATATTTTAATCAAGATTGAGTAATAATTGAGGCCTCTAGAGTGTTAACTAGGTTTTTCTAACATATGACCTGGTGACCTAGGTTTTAGATCTACATGACCCAGATCCGCATTCATCCTAGAAAATGTCAAGATAAACATTCTGACCAAGTTTTATCAAGATAATATCATAAATGTGGCAAGTGATCTAGCTGTGAACGCATGTGACCTAGATTCAAACTCTGGCTAGATATGGACAAGAAAATCATTCTTACCAAGTTTCATCAGGATCAAGTTATAAATGGGGCCACCAGAGTGGTAACAATGGTTTTCTTAGATTTGATCTGGTGACCTAGTGTTTTAACACACATGACCCAAATCCAAACTCAGCCTTTAAAATGTCAAGATAAAAATAACTAGAACTCCTCAAGTTGGATGTGTCGCCTGATGGCAATTGGTTAACCAAGAAATTGGCCCATTTCAAAAAGTCCAAAATAAGGTCACAGGGGTAAAAACTTTTATGCGCACGGAAAGGTCTTGTCCAGATACACATCCGTACCAAATATGAAAGCAATATCTGAAGGGACACAGTAGTTATGAGCCTTTTTCGAATCGCGGTCGCAGATTTGAAACCTGAACGCTGACCTCAAGTTCAAGGTCAAAGGGGTCAAAAATTGTATGCGCATGAAAAGGTCTTGTCCAGATATACATGCATACCAAACGAGAAAGCAATATCTGAAGGGACACAGTAGTTATGAGCCTTTTTCAAATCGCGGTTGCAGATTTCAAAACCTGAATGCTGACCTCAAGTTCAAGGTCACAGGGGTCAAAAATTTTATGCGCATGGTAAGGTGTTGTCAAGATACACATGCATACCAAATATGAAAGCAATATCTGAAGGGACACATTAGTTATGAGCCTTTTTCGAATCGCGGTCGCAGATTTCGAAACCTGAACGCTGACCTCAAGTTCAAGGTCAAGGTCACAGGGGTCAAAAATTTTATGCGCATGGAAAGGTGTTGTCCAGATACACATGCATACCAAATATGAAAGCAATATCTGAAGGGACACAGTAGTTATGAGCCTTTTTCGAATCGCGGTCGCAGATTTCGAAACCTGAACGCTGACCTCAAGTTCAAGGTCAAGGTCACAGGGGTCAAAAATTTTATGCGCATGGAAAGGTGTTGTCCAGATACACATGCATACCAAATATGAAAGCAATATCTGAAGGGACACAGAAGTTATGAGCCTTGTTCGAATCGCGGTCGCAGATTTCGAAACCTGAACGCTGACCTCAAGTTCAAGGTCAAGGTCACAGGGGTCAAAAATTTTGTGCGCATGGAAAGGTGTTGTCCAGATACACATGCATACCAAATATGAAAGCAATATCTGAAGGGACACAGTAGTTATGAGCCTTTTTCGAATCGCGGTCGCAGATTTCGAAACCTGAACGCTGACCTCAAGTTCAAGGTCAAGGTCACAGGGGTCAAACAATTTATGCGCATGGAAAGGTGTTGTCCAGATACACATGCATACCAAATATGAAAGCAATATCTGAAGGGACACAGAAGTTATGAGCCTTGTTCGAAAAGTGTGACGCCGCCGCAGACGACACCGCCAACAAAGTAACACCTATATGTCCCCTGACCATAGTCAGGCGACACAATAACCAAGTTTCATCAAGATTGAGTCATAAATGTGGTTCCCTTTAGTGGTAACAATGTTATTCTAAAATTTGACCTGGAGACCTAGATTTTGGACGAACATTACCAAGATTCTAATTCAGCCTATATATTGAATGATATATTTTCTTACCACTATTAAATAAGATCGAGTTATAAATGTGGCCTCTAGAGTGGTAATAAAGTTTGACCTGGTGACCTAGTTTTTGGAAGCACATGACCTAGATTATAACTCGGCCTTGATATTGTTCAGATAAACATTCTGACCATGTTTCATCAAGATTGGATGAAAAAATGTGGCCTATAGATATATACATTTAGCTTGATTTAAACATATGTAAATAAAGTAGATAATTATATCATTTCATTAAATAAACGAATTACTGGTTTAGTACAAAAAAGCAAGATGCCAATACACTCATGATTTAAACATATAAAACAAGAGATGTGTTTGTCAGAAACACAATGCCCCCTACTGCGCCGCTTGAATGATTTTTTTATTTTTTTTCATTATATCCCTTTAAAAGTTATAATTTCCCTTGTGAAAATGATCTGTATCTGCCAATTGACAAATAGTAAATTATCTCCCTTTAAAGCTCGTTACTTCCCTTGGATTTTGTTTTTTGACCTTTGACCTTGAAGGATGACCTTGACCTTTCAGCACTCCAAATGTGCAGCTCCATAAGATACACATGCATGCCAAATATCAAGTTGCTATCTTCAATATTGCAAAAGTTATGGCCAATATTAAAGTTTTCTGATGGAATCACAGACTGACAGATGGACTTACAATTCAACTGCTATATGCCACCCTACCGGGAGCATTAAAAAACAGGAGATATATAATTTCATTAACTTAATGAATTACTAGTTTATTACCAGAATAGCAAGGTGACAGTACAATCAATTTGGTCAGAGAACCAGTTGTTGTTTTTTAAACCAATGCACCTGAACGTAGTAACATATGACATAGCTGCAATTGTACAGGTTAGATCTTAATAACTCATTCAATCTTTAATTAAAAATACGTTTTTAATAAATAAGGTTGTCTCTATCAACACTAGCACTTAGTTAATGTGTAACAACTATATCAAGAAGGCATTATAAGGTCACGACCACAACTCCATCACAAAAACAGTAAATAAAAGTTGAAGTTAACTATCGATGGACATTATTTATTGCTTTATTTACAAAGTTGTAAACCACAACTCAACACAGTAGTTTTGGTATGCACATAAATCAATAGTTTTATTGAAAGATGAAACAATGGTCTGGTGTTTGTGCGTCACACAAAACAATAAAAAAATGTAAAAAAAACACACAATATTTAATTGCTGTCAGATGGTGTCAACAAGAAAAAGGTCATTGAGTAATAAAGAAGTCCCTACTTAGGTATTCATTAGCAATTAAACCAGAAAATATCAGTAAAAGTTAAAAAAGTAGGATTCTATTCAAATGTTTATGTGAAAAGATCTTTTAATGATTTTTCAAACTCTGTATCAAATGTTTCAACAGCTTAGTAATGTCCTAGTGCAATGATATGATACTGTTGCAGACTCATTCAAATATGACTGCCTATTGCGCAAGCGTGTAATGGTTTCAATAGGCTTGCTTTACAATTGCTGATGAGTTTACCTGCTCTAGCCGTTCTACCCACTCTGTGCACATAGTTTTTAGGCTTGTTTGGGATGTTGTGGTTTATTATAAGGTCCACTGTTGGAATGTCCAAACCTCTACAATCAGAAAGAAGTTTTGAAGGACTACTAGTAGCTCACGTAAATCCGATGTTGATGCATGTAATTAATAAACATTATATGCAAGTGTTAAACATTCTGTATTAGATCCCATAGTGTCATCTTCAAAGCTTGAGTTAATATCAATTGTGTGATTTTCTCTTATATAAACCATTTAACAAAAATCAGCATAATATAACTTGGAAAAAAATAAACCACCTATTAAATTTTTTAATAAATGTTCTTTTTTTTTACCCAATTTTAATATTTCCTAGCATATAATTACCAAAACAGTAAACAAAATCCTTGATACCTTGAAGCGACGTCTGTTGCTATGAGTATGCGGACCTGGTTGGACTTGAACTTGGCGAGGGCTGCCAGCCTCTCCTTCTGGCGGATCATGGAGTGGAGCACGACACAGTCAAACCCAAGCTCCTGGCATACCATGCCCAGGATCTGTGTGTATCTGCAAAAAACATGGTTTTGTTTCTTGGATTTTTTTTTACAGTATTGGTCATATAATGGGATTCTGTTAACCAATTCACTTCAGACTGACCACTATTTTGAGATTCCATGATAAAATTAAATTCCGTACAAGCTAAATATTTGTTAAGTATTTTTAAATTGAACAAGACAGTCCAAGCGACAGCTATATCCCCCACCAATAGAAACGGCTTGAAATTTTGCCTTGAAGTATGACCTTTACCTTGAGCGGGCAAGACTGACTCATGTTTTCTGCAAATCGTCTCATTTACCTTAATATTTGAGCCTAGTTTCATGAAATCCTTGAATGGATACAAGAGATAATGACTGGACACAAAATACAGACTCAACATTTTGACCTTGATATATTTCCTTTACCTCGAGCAGGCATGACAGACTGACTCATGACTTCTGCACATAATCTCAATGACCAAAAGATTGCAGCCAAGGTATATGAAACTCCTTCAATGGGCATAAGAGATATATATCGGACACGAAAAATAAGGCTCAAACTTTTGAAGTACAAAAACTTGACCTTGAGCACTTGTGACTTACCAATGCCTTCTGCACATTGTCTCAATGACCTCAACATTGTACAGTAGCCAAGTTTCATGAAAATACTTCAATGAGAACAGCAGATATGGACTGGGCACACAGATAGAGGCTCAACATTATTACCTTGAAGTATGACCTTGACCTTGACCAGGTGTGAGTGACTCATGCCTTCTACATATTGTCTCAATGCCCTTTACATTTAACCCTTTGAGCGCTGGAACCGGATTTTGAAGGCCTTTGCAAACAGTTTGGATCCAGATGAGACGCCACAGAACGTGGCGTCTCATCAGGATCCAAACTGTTTGCTATTTTGATAGTATTCTTTGAAAAAAAATCAAATAAATGCTAATTTTAGAAATTCAGCAGACGACATTTTAGCAGACGAAAAATTTCCCAGCATGCAAAGGGTTAAGGCAAGTTTCATAAAAATCTTTGGAAAGGTATAGAAATATGGAGCAGACACAAAAATGGAGGCTCAAAACTTTTACCTTTAAAAATTAAATTGACATAAAGTCTACATGCCTTACTCATGCCTTCTTCACATCCTCTCAATAACCTAAACATTTGAACCAAGTTTCATAAAAAGCCTTCAAAAGGTATAGGAGATATGGAGCCGACTCTAAAAAAGAGGATCAAATCTTTGGCCTTGAATTCCAACCTAGACCTTGAGCATGCATGACTGACTTCTGAACATTATCTCAATGCTCTCAGTATTTTTGGCATGCTTAATGAAAATCCGACAAAGCGCTTAAGATATATGAAGCAAAAACAAAAGTGTTACCAACAGTTTAACAGACACAGTGATGAACTGATGAAGGGCATTCCTGCTTTGCTGTTGGATTATTGGTTTATGATAAAGTTACAGTCTGGTCAATCTTGGCTGGCGCATGCATAAACATCACACCACAATTGTAATAGCTATATCAAGCTGACCACAAGTGGGTTTGCCACAAATTATCCACAAGTTATCAGTCAATAAGCCAATAGATAAGTATTCATACTTGCATGTGGAAGTGAATATCATGATGGAAGATTTAGGGTTGGCCTCGCTGTACACGTCAAGCACATGCATCATGTAGGCATCCTTCACATCCGCAGACATCAGCACATAGTACTGCTTCAGCGTCTCCACCGTCACAACACTAAGGGAAAGTGTGGATTTTATGGGGGAAAGAAAGTATGAATAATGTAATCAAATGGCTATGATGGCTCTAAAGAGCTCACCCGATTTTAACTGGTAAAACACAGACACAGCAAAAACTGTGGCACAGTTGGACAAAGGCTCCAAAAGTCTGACTGTTGTCTTGCTGTTTGACAGCAAAAATATTTAGGAAAAATGCTAACATTATGAAGACGGTGCAAAATGGAAAGTGTGTTCTTCAACAACCAAATTAATTTTGATGGCATCAATGGCCTATATCTCCCTGGGGAATCGGTTTCCCACGATTTAAGGCATTCTCATTGTTCATCTTGAAAAAAGGATCAGCATCAGATGTTTCTTACATGTCATTGTTTGCATGAACCAATTGTTTACAGAAAAGCGCAAATGTTGCTATTTTAAGATTAAAGTGTTTCCAAAAGAATGTTGCAATGACTGGCAACGAACTAACATAACGAGGGACAATAATTGAAATGTATTGCATTTACTCATTGTTTTCATGACTAGAATGAGATCATTGTTGATATTGTATGTACCTTAAGGAAATCAAAATCTCAGTCAATTCATGAAATTTGGCATTTCATAACCATATTGCAGCTTTTTCATGCATTGCTTGATGATGATCTCATTGTAAAACCTATATGATGCTTTGTAAACACATCAAATACATGCATATGTATTAATTTTACTTTTGTTTTACAAAACACAATTCTAGTTAAAGTGGATATATATATGGGCAGAATCATAAGAAACATGTTTTTATTGAGGATATCACTGAAAATCTGGTTGTACGAAAACGACCTAATAAATATTCATGATTCAACACGTTAATTCAAACCTTAACAAACAAAATTGCGGATACGGGCGAATTTAGCGGAGAGAAGGTACGAAAAAATGCAAATACATATGTTACAGACGGAAACTGAGTTGAAACTGTACGTTTTTGATTAATCTATGTATTTACCTTCCATATGCTAATAATGTTTTGCAAAAGCTTAATAAAGATATAATTTGCATAACTCACGACACTGCAATGATTTTCGCCTATTGCATGTATTTATGATTATTTATATATTATTTTTATTGATTCAAGACCGATTTTGACCAGGTTTTCGATGTCAACCTTGATAAAAAATATATTTTAATCATACACGCCATAAATTTTCAGACGAATTCAGGGACATTGAGCTCAATTTTCTGGGACTTTTGCCGATTTTCCCTCACATGTATACATATAGCGATATATATAGACATCTATGCATTTTTGGTACGAATTTTTTTCACATTGTAAATTGCTAAGTTTGAAAGCCTATCTGAAATACACTAGATCTATTAACATCAAATTAAACATTACTTCTTCCATTACTAGATACAAGCCACATGTTTTTTGTGTTAGTAAAGAGCAACAAATTGCTTTTGTGTACATGACTTTAATTTAATTTATTCGTCCTAACTTGACGTATTTTTTCTATAGTTTCAATGGGTTAATACTTTCTCATTGTGTGCATTGATTCCAATGTAAATTTTTCATTTTAAAATACTACATGTACTGAGTTGCACGTCTATATTTAGTCACATATGGTCTGTTGCAACACGCACGCTTTCCATGCGACATTAACAATTTCGCTCTCTTATTAACACAGGTTTTACATGGCATACCTGTATAGTGATTTGGTGTATGCTGTAGCGCAATGAGTTGTGCACTTAACCGTTAATTCCACCTTCGTTGTCCGTGAAAAGGCAGGGCTATGCAGGTGCTGTTATACGATTGGTTTAGCATGTTGATCGCTAGACAAAGGAAGCCAATTGTATTGCTTTAACAGCAAGCGGCTTCCTCTAATGACGTCAAACTGTTCATTCGCATAGAATTTTCGCGAGAATTCTATTAAGTTGCTGAGACCTTCACATGGGGTTGGTGTGTATTCGACTGCCTTAGCGCTGATTTGCTGATGCGATTTACACTAATAACAGGACCCCTGTTAATTGATCGATTTTGACACGTAGCGTAGTCACCTATTCAGGTAGACATTGCCATGAAGACGCTGCAGATTAGTGGGAACACAGATTTGAGGTGCATTTAAGCCTAAGATAAGGTACATGTATATATGGATTTTTTTTAATCCGGGACATTTTACAGATTTCCGGGACTGCGAGACACGTTCTCCATTTTCGGGACAATCTGGGATGTATGGCGTGTATGTTTCAATGAATTTATGTAAAGTTTATTTCTCACTATATGATTTATATGCAAAACAACAATCTATTACACGATCTGTCACTTTAACTTTGCAAAAGATATTTTTTATATGCTTTATTTTGGCCTTGATTTGACAGGTCTTTTAAATGTCAAGCGTTTCTGTCACTTTCATCTGCTAAGTATGAAAATACTAGAATGATATGCATGCATTTATTGTCTAGACTAGACAGTCATTTATCAAAAAAGAGTAATGCATTTAAAAATGCATACACTGATACAGCGATGTCATTCATAAAGACAAAACAAGCTTCCTTTGATATTATGCGCCAGTACTGTCACCGATTTTATTTTAACAGATTCAGTAAAAAAAAGTTAATTCATAAACATTTGCTTCTTATTTGATAACAGTTACTAATGAATGACAACCCAAAGTAAAAAATAATCTTTCAAATAACTACTGACTGTAATAAGTAAGCCACTTAAAAGTTGACAAAGAAATTCCTACTCGTAATTTTGCTGCCAGAAGAAAGGCTTATTCATGGCCACCTCTTGGAGCTGTTGTAGTGATTGTGTCATGGTGGCACTGAATAGCAGGGTTTGTCGTCTCCGTGGCAACACTTTAAATATGGTCTCCAACTGCTCCCCGTAATCGTCTTCAATCAAGCGATCTGCCTCATCCAGTACCTGAGTGTTAATTAAGAGGTTAACAACTGTTATACAATTTTTAAGTCATCCCCATTAATAGATATTTTTGCATCTGATTTTTTTTTGTGCATCAATTGTTTGTTAAGTTCCATCAACTTATTTTATAATTATTTTTGATAGGTATTGAACAACACAAAACTTATAACAAGGATTCAAAAGTTAACAAACACAAATATTGAATGGTCAGTCATAAAATTGCAAAAGCTACATTTTACTACAAATAATGGATGGGAGTTCACAAAAATTCACTCATATGATTTAGCTCAACAAGAACCTTCCTATCAATATTGCATAAAAAAAATTCATCCCATAAATATTAGGTAAATAGACATTACAAGAAACTTGATCTTCTTCAAGCTGAAGGTATCACAGCTCTGCAGGTGGTCCGCCAGCCGTCCTGGGGTAGATATCACAATGTGAGGCTTCACCTGAAGGTCAAGGCCCTGCTGCAGCATATCTGTGGGGAAAAAAAAGCTTAGACATTTGAGGGGTTTAGCCTGTATTCTTTACCACTCAGATACACACTTTGACACGTTTGTAGTCCCGTAGAAAATCCATAAAATTTAAGACTTTTGTTACTAGATTCAAGTTTTAAGGGCTTCATTTCCAACCCTTAGGAACTGATGAGAAGCAAACAGCATACTACCTGAACAGACTGCGAGTAACTTGCATGTGAGTAACTCGCAGGCTGTTTTGGTTTTATGCTGATTGCATATAGCCATTTTCACATTGCTTCTGAGAGGAAAAGGGTTTAGAACTAAACTAGAAATTTATCCATATGAAACAGATTGCTATGTGTAACTGGACACAGAAATAAGTGTTATGTGACAGATATAATGTGAACAATTCACTCAACAAAGTAAGTTTGTTTTTTGAAGACAGTAAAAACAAAGTATGAACTTTTGTTATTGTTGTTACAATCCCTTTCATTTCATTAGAACCACCATAATTACAAACACTGTATAAGATATAAGACAAAGACACTATTCCTTTATTGCAGAGGATGTTTGAGACTTATATCATGATCTGTGGTCACAGAAACATTTAACAAATGCCTTAACCACAGCATGAAACAATTTTTATTTTAATCAACATAATGAATTGTTGGAATGAAGTAAAGAAAAAATCAAAGATAGGAAGGGTACAAAAGTTCAATGTCCATTACCACATGTATGTCATATAAACCAGCAATTTACATCAAATGAAATTTCTGAAAATTTCTTTAGTGCCAAATACATCTCTTTATTAAAATATGCCTTGATCTGGGAAAACTGGACTAAATGCATGTGCCTTAAGTGATTAGCCTGTGCAATCCACACAGGTTTTCAGGGAACTCACTTTCCGCTTTTATGGAATTTTTTGTTTGAAAGAGATCTTTTCTAGACAAAAATTCCAGTGTAAGTGGAAAGTCTTGTCCCTGATTAGACTGTGAGGGCTTCTTCACGCACATGCTTCAAGTCCAGTGTTCACAGAACAAAGCTCAAACAAACAACATTAAGACACACAGGTTTCACAGAGACTAATCAGGGTTTTTTTGTCAAAATTTTATAGCCAAAAATAGGCAATATTCCCAATCCCAAAAAGTATACTTTTTCCCCAAAATGTGATAAAACAAATTCCAGTTTCATTTTTTTTTTTTTTTTTAGAAAGAAGTGTCTTATGATTATTTTATCCCAATTTTATTTCAATTATATCTTACAAAGTGTATATAATGATTTATATGACTGTATTCTTTTAATTTTAATTATTATAAGGAAATTTATAAAATATGGACTTTTCGCGTGAAAAAAGAAGCTACATAATTTATTTTCCCAATGTCTTGAAAATTCAGATAAAATTACCAATTCCAAAGCAATGGGGCTATCTTCCCAAAAAATGAAAAAAACTGCTAATTATTACATAATTTTATGTGGTCTTAATTTTTTACCTAGGCCTCCAGTGATCACTGTCACCCTCACTCCAATGGGTTTGCCAAGTACATTTATCTGTTCACATATCTGGAAGGCCAGTTCACGGGTTGGAGTCAAAATCAGCGCAAATATTCCATACGGGTCTTCTGACAGTTTCTGTAGGATTGGCAAAGCAAAAGCTGCTGTCTTGCCACTTCCTGTTTTGGCGCAACCGATACAATCTTGACCTATAATATTAATAATCAACATCATTAGATATGTTTATCTGCTGGTGATATGTGTATTTCATGTTCACTATAATATTTAAATTAAAATAAAAATGAGCAAAAATACACAAGTTAAACATTTTTGCAGTTTTTGTCCTTACCCTTGACTTGACACTGGAGGAAGTTTTGCACAAAATATCACAAAATGGGAAAAATCTAAATGTTCGCATGTGAACATGCAACACTTCAGATCTTTAACCCTAGAATATGGTGATTGAAATCTGTAATCTTTCTAGACTGTCTCAGTGCATATCATGATACAGAAAAAAAACAGAAACCATCATAAGTGGTTAATTTTAAAACTTAATAAAAGCTTCCTCAATGCTTGCAAAAACATGCTGATATGCATGATTAGACATGTTGAATTAATGAGACATATTGAATTGAGAACACAAAGTTCACAAATCATGCATAATTGATGCACTTGAGGTTGAATATATGATTAGCATTTATTGCCATTTAGTGGTGTGCTATAATATTTTCAATTCAAAACTTCCCGCTTTTGGTTTGAAAACGATTTCATTAAGTTTTTGTTTTGAGTATTTCTCCACAAAAGACAGGNACCGCGGCGAGTGGCGTTTGTTTAAGTACGCGGTGCCTGTACTGTAAATCTACTGGCAGTGTGGGGTAAACTATTATTCACAAGTTTACATGTGTTGATATGTCTTTCACGTTGCATGATTATAACAGTTAATTTGAAAGAGGTTCTATCAAAAAAGTTCATGTGTCATGCAAAAAATATCTTTAACTTAATATGCCAACATTACAAGTAACACAGTTTATACCATATTGTTACATTGTATATGAATAAACATATGAAAAAAGGACATGAAAAAGTCAAGCTGACAAATATTTTTAATCTTCAAGCACACAAGCATTTCACATAACATGTCAACTTATGAACCATTTATCTATATGTCTTTAAAATTGCCATTTAAATAATGATACTGACTGTGAGAAGCATATCAGATATAGTGAAACTTCAGCAGCACCAGCAGGAGAAAAACTTTCCCTTCTCGAAAAAAAATTCACTTTTTAACAAAACGCACATTTAGCGCACTTAAAAGTGCGTTAATTCTGTGTTTTTTGTTAATATGTGTGTTTTTGGTGTGCAAAAGTGCGCTTAAGTGCGCATTTTGTGCGTTTTTTCTTTCCAAGTGCGTTTTTTAAGGTAAACAGTTTGTTTTTTGTGTGTTTTCTTCTTCTGTAAGTGCGCTTTTGAGTGTAGATGTGAGCAGAATGTGCGTCTTTTTTCTAAGAAGTGCGTTTTTTATCTAAGAAGTGCGTCTTTTATCTAAGAAGTGTGTTTTTAAATTTATAGATGTGCGTTTTTCTTTACAAAAGTGTGTTTTTCTTTTGGGATGTGCGTCTTTTATTTGATAAGTGCGCTTTTATCAGACAATCTGTTTTAGAGGGATTTATCTTAAAAGACACACGTTTAGCGCACACCTAAAAAAGTGTGTCTTTAACTTAAACAACCGTTTTGTTGTACCGAAATTAAACAAAAAACAACCTTGTTGCAGGCTCTACCAATTTATTTATGTCAAATGAATTAACATAGTTATAGTCATGTTATACAATTATTTGCATGTGCAGTTTTAACAGTTACTCATTGTGCAGATTTACCTGTTTATTTTTTACATACTTGATTGTACAATTTCAATGCAACAAGTATCACTGTCAAAGACTATAAAAATGTTTAAACTAAGTTTTATACCTGAAAATGAAAGTGTTTGTCTTTCACTTTGAATCAATAAATAAATATTAAATATATTATAAAAACAATCACACATCTATAAAAAAAAGTCAAAACTTCCATTTAATTTATGTTCTTTGGAGAATCCAATAGACTTACAGTGTTTATTTTTTATTTTTTTTTGGAGGGGGAGGCCTGACACTGTTTCTATAATAAATAAAACTAGTTTCAGTGTGAAAATGTTGATTAATATATGGAAACTTCAAATACAGATTCCTTTATAGGAATGTGATGCAATAAAAACAAGGGCATGGTGTTGGTCCAAGGGGGCAGGGTGGGACTTGGTGCCACACATCACTGCATCACATTTTAGGCCTAGATGGAACACTGATATAGATCAATGTTTATGATCCAAAGCTGATTTAATTGGGGGAAGGGAGGGGGGTGGGGGAGCTTATCTCTTATCTGATACCATACTGTGTCTGCCATAATCACCTTAAGATATACCAACTGTAAAGGCACATTTCATTAACCCTTCCCAAAATAAAATGCACTTTTTAACAAAATATGCTTTAAAAAGTGTATTTTGTTCGGCATTTTTACGAAAAGTTTAGTAATCTGCACTTTTTTTCAACAGTAAGTGCGCTGAAATGCATTTTTTCTGCATTTTCATTTTCTTTAAGCGTTTTTTTCTTTATTTGTTTCATTTAAGGAGTGCATTTTTTTTTAAACAAAGTGTTTCTTCTGTAGACAAATTGTATGTTTTTTATGCAAGAAGCATTTTGTTTTAATGAAGTGCATTTTTTGTGCATATAAGTGTATCTTCTGATTTGCAAAAAATACTCTTTCTGTACAAGTGTATTTTTTAGTGCATCTTCATA
>VMBQ01000402.1:296632-306745 GCA_007657795.1 Dreissena rostriformis | reverse complement strand
TTAACCCTTTGAGCGCTGGAACCGGATTTTGAAGGCCTTTGCAAACAGTTTGGATCCAGATGAGACGCCACAGAACGTGGCGTCTCATCAGGATCCAAACTGTTTGCTATTCTGATAGTATTCTTTGAAAAAAAATCAAAGAAAATGCTAATTTTAGAAATTCAGCAGACAACATTTTAGCAGACGACAAATTTCCCAGCATGCAAAGGGTTAATGGAATCTCATTCAGGGAAAATGAGGCATGTGCGTAAAGTAACCCCAGATTAGCCTGTGCAGTCTGCACAGACTAATCATGAAAGATTTTTTCCGCCTAAACTGGAATTTTGTTAAGAAGAGACTTCCTTTAAACAAAAAATTCTATTAAAGCCAAAAGTGTTGTCCATGATAAGCCTGTGGGAACTGCACAGGCTAATCTGGGATGAATCTTTACGCAAATGCAATGAGCCCTGCAGTTTTCCCAGAAAGCGGCTTAATGGTTTTTCCAAAACAGTTAAAACATGGATTGATGACAAACTAGAATAGAAGTTCAAAATAAATGGTACCAGAACATCAACAAAATAAGAGTTGTTTAGAGTTGCAAATCATTAATGTTTGTACAGATGAAACAAATTATTTATTAACAGATTGGAAATCCCAAGTATTCTGTGCAGATTTGTTCATGCCACAGAAAGAACAATTTTGGGTAATGTATCAAATATGAATAAACATACCCGGTAGCAGTATTCGCGTGGTGATAGAGTTGCTTGGTTATGTTTGATTAATGGTGCCATGATCTACTGTTTTTAAACATATTTTATTTCTGCTTACCAGGTTCATATTCATGAGTTTGTTTAAAGGTTGAGAAAATAAGATGTTAACATTACAGTGTTTTTTCACCATTTTGGGAAAGGGACCGGGTCCCTTTGGATTGGACAAAATTGTGTTGTTTTGACTACTATTGGGAAATCGGTGTATTTTATTTATGGCTAACAAATACTTTAAAATTGAGAATAAGTATTTTCAATATTGTATTAACAAAGGTTCAACCCATAGACAAATAGGGAAATAAACTAAATAAATTAAGTAAATGTTGCCTTTTTTGTGAAAAACTTCAATTGGGAATTTCAGACAGTGATGTTGGAAAAATATATACTTTTTGACATTGAAAATAGGGCCAAATAATGGCCCCAAATTTGACCAAAAAACTCATTGCATTCACATCTTATATACACACTTATAGCATCGAGGAGGATGTCAAGAGATCGTTCATGAACGCCCTCGCCTCTCAGCGAAAGCTCGAATATGCAGCGGAGATTCTGAGCGAATTTAAGGACAATGTATTGTTCCCGAGGCAGAGTCTGGAGGTGAATCAGTGTGAAGATGATTGTCGATGCATCCGGCTTCACAACAGTATAACCAAGATGGAGGGTTTGTTGGTTGTTCGAGACTATCTGAGAGATTTGTTCCAGTCGTTGTCGGAGAAGGTTCGAAACTGCGGGCCTCTCAGCGCTGGTGAACTGAAACTGACAATAATGTTTGATCGCAAGTCGAAGTTTTATCCTGGCAGAAAGAAGGTATATTTATGAGAGTATCTGTGTTTTTGCTAACCTGAGCATGTAGTGCTCAATGTAAGCTATTGTGATCACCCTATGTCAGGTGTCGTGCGGTGTTCGTTGTCAGCCTGTAGCTTGTTACCTCTCTTCAATCCACATTTTTCATCCAATCTTGATGAACTTGATCAGAATGTTTACCTTGACAATATCTAGGTCGAGTTTGAATCTAGGTCACATTTGTCCAAAAACTAGGTCATCCAATCAAGTCTAAGAAAAACCTTGTTACCACTCCAAAGGACACATTTTTTCTCAGTCTTGATGAAACTTGGTCACAATGTTTATCTTGACAATATCTAGGCTGAGTTTAAATCTGGGTCATATGCATCCAAAAAGTAGTTCACTACATATATCTAATCTTTGAAAAACCTTAAAACCTCACTATAGGCCACATTCATCACTCAGTTTGGTCAGAATGATTATCTTGACAATATGAAGGCCATGTTCTGGGTCATTAAGTGGGGTCAAAAATAATATCACCAGGTTATGTCTTCAACAATTGGTGTCGTTAACTTAGGTGAACGCTGAAGAACCAGCATGGACCTCTTGTTTATGGGAAAAAATCTGTGGTAAAGCAAACAATTCTAACTGAAATCTGGATCCTATGCTTCCTTTAAAAGTACTTGAGCAAGGTTTATGAATTGGTGTGTGCTTATAGGACCTTATGGTGAAAATTCTTGTAAGCGTAAGGTGTCTTTTTGCGTGACAAAAATTGTGTTTGCTATATTAACAGATTTAATTATAAACTAAAATGGGGAAAATTCATTAAATTTGGATTTTCTTTAAATTTGAACTTTAAGCTAGGTAGGTTGATGAAACTCTGTTTCTGAAGATAAGGCCATATAGGGACTATGAATGTTATTTCAGTTTTTTAACCAGGTTTTCCGAAGGAAAAAACTGGTTATTAGATTGGCGAATGCGGGCGGGCGGGCGGAACAAGCTTGTCCGGGCCATAACTATGTTGTTCATTGTCAGATTTTAATATCATTTGGCACATTTGTTCTTCATCATTGGACGGTGTGTTGGGCGAAAGAATTACGTCAATATCTCCAAGGTCAAGGTCACACTTTGAGTTCAAAGGTCTAAAATGGCCATAAATGAGCTTGTCCGGGCCATAACTATGTCATTCATTGTCAGATTTTAAAATCATATGGCACATTTGTTCACCATTATCGGACGGTGTGTCGCGCGAAAGAATTATGTCGATATCTCCAAGGTCAAGGTCACACTTTGAGTTCAAAGGTCAAAAATGGCCATAAATGAGCTTGTCCGGGCCATAACTATGTCATTCATTGTCAGATTTTAAAATCATATGGCACATTTGTTCACCATTATTGGACGGTGTGTCGCGCGAAAGAATTACGTCAATATCTCCAAGGTCAAGGTCACACTTTGAGGTCAAAGGTCAAAAATGGCCATAAATGAGCTTGTCCGGGCCATAACTATGTCGTTCATCAAGGGATTTTGAAATCATTTGGCACATATGTTCACCATCATTGGACGGTGTGTCGCGCGAAAGAATTATGTCGATATCTCCAAGGTCAAGGTCACACTTTGAGTTCAAAGGTCAAAAATGGCCATAAATGAGCTTGTCCGGGCCATAACTATGTCATTCATTGTCAGATTTTAAAATCATTTTGCACATTTGTTCACCATCAATGTACGGTGTGTCGCGCAAAAGAATTACGTAGATATCTCCAAGGTCAAGGTCGCCACAACTAAAAATAGAATGATTTTGAAACAAGGGGGGTAATTGTGATTGAAAATCAGTAGCAATTCACATTTTGAGTTGCAGTTGTCTCCCTTTATCATACTTTTTTATTGAAAACCTGGTTTTGTGACAATTTTGTCCCTTGTTTTTCATCAATTCAGCATTGTGGTTGTTTGTAACTGAAATATTGAAACTAAAATCTTTGGTCTGTGTCATTACTAAAAAGAACTTAAAATCTTATGAAGATTTTGTTCTTACTCTGACAACATTAACCATGTAGTGGACTTCTGTTTTGTCTGTTATAAAGGTTTTTTAACCATTTCCCCCTCCGCAACAAAGTGAAAATGGCAAACAGCATAAAACCAGAAGAGCCTGCAAGTAACTGGGATTCTGTTCAGGTTTTATGCTGTTTGCTGCTTATCAGTATCTTAGGGCTGGAAATGAAGCCTTTTAAACTTGAATCTAGTAAGAAAGGTCTTCAATTAAATTTGTTTTTTTAAGGGACTAAAAACGGATAAAGTGTGTATCTGTGTGGTAAAGGGTTAAATACCTTCTCCATGTTTCACTTCCAGCTGCTGTCTCATTTGAGTCTTCTGAACAAAAAATCCAGTATAAGCAGAAAGTGTCGTCCCAGATTAGCCTGTGCAGACTGCACAGGCTTATCTGGGATGACACTTTACGCAAATGCATTAAGCCCAGTTTTACTAGAACAAGGCTGAAATGTTTCACTTCCAGCTGCCCTACATGGACAGCTCCCCGGGCCTCCTGCGTGACATACAGCAAGTCTTGCAGCTCCCTCGCTACATGTCCCCTCCCCTAGGGACCGAGCAGAAAGGGGACTGCCTCCAGGTGGAGCCGGCCAGTCTGGAGAGGTACCTCACCTCTCTGGGACATACAGGTCAGTAGCTTCATAGGGAGAGTATTATGGTATGAAAATTGAAATTGGTAAAATCCTTCAAAACTGTCTCTTTGTATTGTTGTTTTAGGTAAGAAGATATCAATTTGCCAATGTTTGTCCACCTCATTTTGTTCAATATTAAATGTACAAAGAACGCATGAGTTTTCTATGGGAATCTGACCATCTAGGGACCCTCGTAAAGTGTTGATGACACTTTCCACCTTAACTGGATTTTGCTAAGAAGAGACTTGCTTTAAATGAAATATACAATAAAAGTGGATAGTGTTGTCCCTGATAAGACTGTGCGGACTTCACAGGCTAATCTGGGACAAAACTTTACGCACATAAATTAAACCCTGTTTTCCCAGAGCGAGGCTCATATGAATTATTTCCTTCTCCTAGGTATGAAGCCCAGTTTGATATTCCAAGCTGGTAACCAGACAAGAAGAAGGATAACCAATGAAACCAGACCAGTGTCCAGAAATACGAAGATTCCGAGATTGGGAGTATAATCATACATGTGGCTTTATAGTGTTTAACATTGGGAATATAATCATGCATGTGGCTAAATAGTGTGCAAGATTGGGAATATAATCATGACATGTTGCTAAATAGTGTGCAAGATTGGGAATATAATCATAACATTTGGCTAAATAGTGTGCAAGATTGGGAATATAATCATGCATGTGGCTAAATAGTGTGCAAGCCTGGGAATATAATCATAACATGTGGCTAAATAGTGTGCAAGATTGGGAATATAATCATGCATGTTGCTAAATAGTGTGCAAGATTGGGAATATAATCATACATGTGGCTAAATAGTGTGTAATACTGAGTATGTTCAGGCTATGTTGTTTTTACAGTTGTGATAGTTGCAGTTGTGTTCAGTGTTATTAATTAAATGATTCAATTAGTAACAATTAAAATAATTGTTGCCATGTTGTTCTAGTGGATGCATGTTCAGTTAAATTTTGATTTTGAATCATGTTTTATCTTTAAATCTAATGAGGAAGCTGATGTACTGTTTGTTGGGCATTTTCTTGAAAAAAAGTTATTTTATTTTTTCCATCAATCATGATGTGTTTTATATTCAATATTAGTTGACCATTACCTTATCATATGAGGTTTGCTATATAATAGCTGTTATTAATCAAACTAAGACACATGTATACCATTTCTTTAATGATTTGTGATTTTCTGATTGCACAGTTGTTAATAATATACAATTGACTGGTATTAGTTGAAAGCTTGTTTTCAGCAGTTAAAATCCAGTAATGTATTTAATAGGATGTTTGTTAGAGATTTAGATATTATGGATTCAATTTTTCAGTTCCATGCCGGTTTATAAAAGGTTGTTAGAGAATTCGGTGCTAGGGGGTCAAATGTTTTAGGTTAACAGGCATTTTTTAATCACTGCATATGTAAATGTGTCGTGTTCTGAAAAAACTGGGCATACTGCATGTGCGTAAATTGTCATCCCAGATTAGCCTGTGCAGTCCGCACAGGCTTATCAGGGACGACAACTTCCGCTTTTATGGAATTTTTCGTTTAAATGATGTCTTCTTAGCGAAAATCCAGTTAAGGCGGAAAGTGTCGTCCCTGATTAGCCTGTGGGGACTGCACAGGCTAGTCTGGGATGACACTACGCACATGCATTATGCCCAGTTTTCTTAGAACGCGACACAAATGTGCAATGTGTTGTACATGTTTTTGATGTTATTTTATATCAAAGTTTAATGTTTCCTTTAAAAAAAACTGACATTTTGTATGCTTCAGTTATTGTTTTATTTATGTTAATGACTGTAATGGTGATGTTTAAATATTTTATGTTTCTGTTTTGTGAAATTTTGGCGACTTTTAAAATGCTTAACATGTGGGTATACTGGAAAGTATTCAGTATTTTTAAGAATTCATTTTATGTCCATTTTTTTAAAGCAAAAAGATAGATTCAGAAATAAGAACATTTTATGTTATATACATGTATCTGCATGCTGTATTTCAATGGTGTTAATTTCACCATCAAATTATTAATCCATAAAATGAGCAATTTAATTTTAAACATGCATCGGATGTACAATATTAGCATTATTAAACTAAGTTACAATGCATTCTGTATCAAATTAATGTTGAATGTATATGTTATTGCTCAGCCAGTAATAAAATTACATTATATCTTTTGGCATCGTACAAATAACTGAATTTGTACTGTTACTTAGTATTATTTACTATTGCCAACGCTGTAAAAAAATATTAGCTTTGACGTTGTTAGTTTTCATTTTTGAGCAAATAGAATTAAGCATTCCGTAATTATTGTATGTGGTCCTTATTTACTGCACAGAAGTGTTGATATTATGCACTGGGTATTTGTATTTCATGTGTTGTGAAGCACAATCATTTTTGTATGAGTGTCCGTTATTTGTGTCATGTTCTGAGAAAACTGGGCATAATGCATGTGCGTAAAGTGTCATCCCAGATTAGCCTGTGCAGTCCGCACAGGCTAATCAGGGACGACACTTTCCGCCAAAATTTGATTTTTGCTAAGAAGAGACATCATTTAAACGAAAAATTCCATAAAAGTGGAAATTGTCGTCCCTGATTAGCCTGTGCAGACTGCACAGGCTAATCTGGGATGACAATTTACGCTCAAGCATTATGCCCAGTATTCTTAGAACACGACAAATTTTACTGAATATCTGGTAACTAGAAATTATTGTATTAATTGTTTAACATATTAACAGGGGGAAACATGTCTGAATAATATTTAGTATTATTGGACATTTATACCGGTATTCAAATATTGAATAATGTGAAGATTATGGTTAATTTATAAGTTTTATTTCATGGTACATTCAGGTTTACTTGGTACAAATTTGGCCATTAAGAATAAATAAAAACCAAAAATGTCTTCTCTTGTTTCTCTTCAGGACTGAGATCTATTGTTTGCAGATTTTTATCATTCTATTAGATAAATAGTGAATGTGTTGTACATTTTTTGCCTAAATTTAGAAAGGCTAATAAGTTGAAGGCCATATTGTGTTCACTGTTATGTTTTTTTTTAATTTGAACTACAGTATTATCATTTTCTGTTATCAATAGTTAATATGCTGTACATATTTCTCCTAAATTTGGAAAAGGCGTATCATTAGAAGGCCATTTTGTGTTCACTGTTATGTTTCGTTTTATTTCAACTAGTATTTTATTTTGTTTTGTTTATAGATTTTATTTTGTTTTGTTTTAGATAAATTGTTTTATTGTTTGTTAATGAAAAGAATCATTGGATTGAACAGTTCTTTGTTTTTGTTGTTCTTCATGCAAACTGACTTACAAAAAAACAGTTTACCAATTTCTCCATACCAAACTCAGAACCAATTTAAAGTCTCTATAACGCTCAAAATCAACAATTTCGTAATTTATTTCATAAAATAAAGTTAACATGTAAATAATAAGTGCTCCTTATAGCAATAGCCAAAATTTGGATGTTAGATGTGCTCTGGTAACATAGATTTAACACGATACAAAATGCTCTTTTTATTTGTTCTGGTACAAAATATTCAACACATGTTCATGTACCAATTTAGTGTTCATGTGTGGTATGAATAGATATCGTTGCGGGAAATTAAAATGGAATTTATTCATGTACCAATTTAGTGTTCATGTGTCGTATGAATAGATATCACTTGGGGCTGACGACGTCAAAGCGTAGTCCGTTTCTCTACGACGTCGTGTTTATGTTTTACTACGAAACATTGTGTCAATACACTACTTAATCAGACAAGTTTCATCTTTTCTGGTATTTATGGATTAGAGAATGGAACATCCAGTAATGGTAGGTACTTATTTTCAATAACAAACTAATTACAAATGCGCGTAGTTGCAACAGTTACATTGATTTTGAGCTAAAATCGAAATACATGTATATTGATTTGAAGTAATGCATAAGGTGGTTATTCTGTTAAAATAGCCAATTACAGTAACTTAACTAAAATGAAACTACATGTTACTTTGATATACATGTACTGTACATTTAAAATTTTAAAGTACAAAACAGGTTACGAACATATATTTTAATCATTCAAATGATTTGTTTGGAAGGAAATTACAAGTTGCTTTATGTATAGGTTTTGCACAGAGTATGTATTGGTTGCGCAACGAACTACACATATAATGTATAGGTTACTCAACGAAGTTATGATAAATCAGCGGTATATTTCATGTTTAACCGCATAAATTTGTAGTGAAATATATACCCGACGTCGTAGCAAAACGGACAAAGCTTTGACGTCGTCAGCCCCCAGTGGATATCGTTGCGGGAAATTAAAATTGGAATTTATTGTTCCACACAAAAATAAAAAAGAGCATTTTATATCTTGTTAAATCTATGTTACCAGACCACATCTAGCGTTGAAATTTTGGCTATTGCTATAAGGAACACTGATTATTCATATTTAAACTTTATTTTAAGAAATATATTACACAATTTTCGTTGATTTTTTAGCGTTATAGAGGCTTTAAAGCAAAGAAACATTTAAATGTCTCACACAAATTTTGAAAGTGAGCATGATTAGGCATGGCTATGTGCCATGGTATGATAGATGTCAGTTGCATTTCTGTTTGAATATGCCTGTCTGTCACGGGATTTCATGCATGTGCGTATATTGTCATCCCTGATTAGCCTGTGCAGTCCACACAGGCTAATCAGGGATGACACTGTCCGCATAAACCGGATTTTCGCTAAGAAGAGACTTCTTTTAAACAGAAAAATTACAATAAAAGCTAAAAGTGACAATCCTGATAAGCCTGTGCAGACTGCTCAAGCTAAACTGGGACGACACTTTACGCACATGCATTAAACCCCCTTTTCCCGGAGTGAGGCTCATATTTATTTATAAACGAACAGTAGCATAATCATGCATGAAGGTCAATTTGGATCTGGTTAATATTTCCAAGCGATACTGGGTATGTCATGCAACACAATCGGTCATACAGTAAGCTACGAGAATGGCTTAAATCACTAGAGCCTCAAGGTTTAAGTTAGTTATCAATATGTTCATAGTGAGTATGCCACAAAGACACCTCTGGCATAATTATACGCCCGTTTTTTAAAACGGGACGTATTATAAGATCCTTGGTGGGCGGCGGCGTCCACAGCAGTGTCCGCTCTCTAATTCAAATACTTTTCATCCAATTTTTACCAAACTTGGTCAGAAGTTGAATCTACACAATATTTAGGTCAAGTTCGAATATGGGTCATGCCGGGTCAAAAACTAGGTCACGGGGTCACTTAGTGCATTTTAAGGATTTAGCATGGTGTCCGCTCTCTAATTGAAGAAGTTTTCATCCGATCTTCACCTTATTTGGTCAGAAGTTGTGTCTAAAGGATATCTAGGTCAAGTTCGAATATGGGTTATGTTGGGTCAAAAACTAGGTCACGAGGTCACTTAGTGCATTTTAAGGATTTAGCATGGTGTCCGCTCTCTAATTGAAGTAGTTTTCATCCGGTCTCCACCAAATTTGGTCAGAAGTTGTGTCTAGGTCAAGTTCGAATATGGGTCATGTCAGGTCAAAAACTATGTCACGGGTTCACTTAGTGCATTTTAAGGATTTAGCATGGTGTGTCCGTCACACTCTTCGTGTCCGCTCTCTAATTCATATAGTTTTCATTCGATCTTCAACAAACTTACTCAGAAGTTGTATCTAGACAAAATCTAGGCCAAGTTCGAATATGGGTCATGCCAGATCAAAAACAAAGTCAGGGGGTCACTTAGTGCATTTTAAGGATTTAGCATGGTTTCCGCTCTCTAATTGAAGTAGTTTTCATCCGATCTTCACCAAATTTGGTCGGAAGTTTTGTCTAAATGCTATCTAATTTTAAATGTGGGTCATGCCCATGGGTCATGCCGGGTCAAAAACTATGT
>VMBQ01000402.1:271543-289384 GCA_007657795.1 Dreissena rostriformis | reverse complement strand
AAGTGTACTTTTTGGGGTACAAAAAAAACGGTAAGCGAATTAATACACTTAAATGTACTTAAGCGTATTAATTCACTTAAAAAACACTTAAATACACTTTAAAATACACACAAAAGTGCATTTATACACTCAAAAAGTGTATTATTTGAACAGAAAAATGCACTTGTTTAGTTAAATGCGCTTTAAAGCGCTTTAAAGCGCATGTTATTGGCACCGTATTTTTAGCAAAAAATACGGTGCCAATAACATGCGCTTTAATGCGCATTAAAAGCGCATTTAATGCGCATTAAATGCGCATTTAGTGCACTTTTTCGAGAAGGGATATAAAGAAGGAATCTGAGGACGATATATACAAAGAAGGAATATGCAGACGATATATACAAAGAAGGAATATGCGGACCATATAAATAAATAATAAGTCTGCGGACAATATGAATAATTAATAAGCCTGCGGACGATATATATAAAGAAGGAATCTGCGGATGATATATACAAAGAAGGAATCTGCGGACGATATATACATAGGAGGGATCTGCGGACCATATGAATAATTTATAAGTCTGCAGGCGATATATATAAAGAAGGAATCTGCGGACGATATATACAAAGAAGGAATCTGCGGACGATATATACAAAGAAGGAATCTGTGGACCAAATGAATAAATAATAAATCTGCGGACGATATGAATATAAAAGGAATCTGAGGATGATATATACAAAGAAGGAATATGTGGACCATATGAATAAATAATAAGTCTGCGGACAATATGAATAATTAATAAGCCTGCGGATGATATATATAAAGAAGGAATCTGAGGACGATTTATACAAAGTATGAATCTGCGGACGATATATACAAAGAAGGAATATGCGGACCATATGAATAAATAATAAGTCTGCGGACAATATGAATAATTAATTAGCCTGCGGACGATATATATAAAGAAGGAATCTGAGGACGATATACACAAAGAAGGAATCTGCAGACGATGTACTGTATACAAAGAAGGAATCTGCGGACCATATGAATAAAAAATAAATCTGCGGACGATATGAATACAGAAGGAATCTGCGGAGGGTATATACAAAGAAGGAATGTGCGGACCATATGAATAAATAATAAGTCTGCGGACAATATGAATAAGGCCACAATTAAAATATTGTTGGTTTGCCCTTTACCGACCCTAGATTTTACAGGTGGGTACGTAAGTACGAAAATTATTTCATTTTATTTTAACATAATATTTTTCATTAAATTTTTCGGGCGTTAGTAGTTTTCAGTTCTGTTAAATCGCGGTTCGCAGGATCCACGGATTGCAATCGCGATATATCCGGATCGCGATATAACTGGCAGGTCATCGATGCATACATATAGGCATGGATAAGCATAGTTTGGCATTCTCAAAACAGGTTTTTTACCCATGTTATACCCTGGTTTAAATTAATATATTCCATATAAGTATTTTCAAATGCGTATAGTTAAATTTGTAATCCGAAAAACATTGCCACGTTTTATTGTTCAAGTAAAGTTAACAAATTCTAGCAAAAAAATACAGTTCTCATGTATTTCATATACATCCCTTGTTCTGATTAAAAGCATGCGAAAATTACACTTCATGTACCACATCGCATCATTCTTCCTTGAGGAAAGCATGAGCTTTATAATTTGATTGCTGAATAAAAACTTCGTAGTGCGTTTAAAAATCGGTGTTGCATTTTCTAAAATTTGGACACTTTTTCCCTACATTAAAAGCAAGTCGTTTACGCTGTATCTACAGCGCGTCAATAGCTGAGATAGGTCAGTGTTTATCTCTGACATTTACAGTTATTGTATACACCTCCATGTGGGGACGCGTGTATTCGGCTTCCTGAGCGCTGATTGGCTGATATGATTACCGAGAATGTGATTGACAGCTGGCATCATGCCTTTCATGTTTGGCAAGTGGGGTTATTGTTTGTGGCACTACACAAGCGTGAATGTTATGTACAAAGAAGGCACAAAATCTGGACCAAACTGGATTTAGTTTTGAATGTCGGATAATACAGAAAATGATAATGCGTGATTAAAATTACTGTCCATGACCGACTCGTGAACTTAACTCGGTCGAGTAAAGGTCAAATGTATCGAACCTGGCTTGACGCATACACCTATTGACTCGCCACGGAAACACCGATATTTATTTGTTTGCTTACGGAAGAACATTCTGCATCGAACAAAGGCGGATAATCCCGATTTTTGCCGAGATTGTGTTGGACCAATCAAACGTGGGATAACTACCGGTAATGGGCCATTACGTATTTATGTTTGGCAAAGTGCGTATTCCGCCGAAATTTGATAAATAATTTTACTTCCATAGGAAAACCTGAACTTATTTTTGTCGGACATTTTGGGCCGACGAGTTCAAAATTTTGATCGGCGTTTGAATGTTTGTGTCGGACATGTCCGTAGGTCCGACGGAGTTTCGGGAAGTCTGAATAATACGCGCATGAATAAATATTGCAGTCGGCTCTTTTATGATCGGCGAAAAAACGAAAATNGCGAAAAAAAAAAAAAAAAAAAATACGTTTTCAGAAATCGCAATAAATTTTTTTGGGTCGGAAGGTAAAAAGTGGGTTGGTCGGTAAAGGGCAAACACACTTAATTTTAATTTAGGCCTAATTAATAAGCCTGCGGACGATATATATAAAGAAGGAATCTGAGGACGATATATACAAAGAAGGAATCTGCGGACAATATACACAAAGAAAGAATATGCCGACCATATGAATAAATAATAAGTCTGTGGACAATATGAATAAATTATTAATTAATAAGCCTGCAGATGATATATATAAAGAAATATATAAAGAAGGAATCTGAGGACGATATATACAAAGAAGGAATCTGAGGACAATATATACAAAGAAGGAATATGCGGACCATATGAATAAATAGTAAGTCTGCGGACGATATGAATACATAATGGCCATAATGACACTATTTCTGCACACACAAACACACACATAGAACACACGCTTTAAGTGGCCGAATAGACAGGAAAAGAGGCTACCTGAAAAACAACAACATGTTTTAAGTTTACTTTCGTACCTTGATAACACAAGCTTTAATATAAAATAATAATACTCATGTTCGTGGTATACGCATTATAACGCATATTATATTATAAATAATTCTTCAATTAATAGATTTGCATAATGTATGTATGTTTGATTTTGTATTAAATAACCTGCGTAAAAGAGAATATGGATAAGAAATAAGCACATACAAGGGTTCATTAAGTTATGTTTGGGGCCGGGTCACCTAGTTCCCATGGTATTGCTTACAACAATACTTGTAAATCAGCTATAGGACCAAAAAACAACAGTTTAACTTTATTTAATCACATTCCGTTGTAATACAACGAGGAATATTCTACAAGTCAATAAATCAAAAAGACCTAAACATCTTAACATGAATAATGACGTTTCTTCATTACTTCACAATAAACAAGAACATTTAGCTAGCTTACTCGGTTTTCTGCCACGAAGTCACGTGGTTGTAGAGCATAGGTGACAAGAAGCGCTCTTCTTTAACATAAAAAATAAAGACGTGCAATTTAATATAAAGTTAATTTTGAGAAAAAAATAATTAGATATTATAATGTATCATTATATTAATTTTTTAATGAGTGATGTTTACATGTATTGCGATCTCAAATATTTCTAATTATTTTTTTAAACGTACGGTAGTGCGCAACTGTAAAATAATTTTATAAATACAAAATTTAATGAGTTTAATAACTTAACTAGTGTTGGTTTGTAATTAAATGTGTTGAATTATTTGAGTTTTTAATTAAAACTCGCCTCAAACGGTGGTGGTGGCATATTTGATGGTGTAAATTACTTAGGTGATTAGATTTATAATATTAAATTCTGCTTGAGCAAAGACGACGTTAGAAGAACATGATTACAACAAAAAGTGATAATCTTAATACAATTTATATTTCTATGCACTTGTTTTGAAGAGCAATCATTACTGTAAGTTGATTAACAAACCATCAAATAGGCAGACCAAAGTCCAAATCGATAGCCTTTAACGTGTGTTTAATAAACGTGCAATGTATGTATATGCAAAAAGTGCGCCAACGGCCCCCCAGATCCCAAGATTTTCGCAAGTAAAACATAAAAATACCGACTATCAAAACTAGCAACAAAGATGGTCGTTTGTTGCTTTATTACCATGTTAATAAACACACAATTCATTCTGCCATCGGTGTGGCATGTTGTTTTAGTAGTTGACAGCCTAAATTGACATTATGTTGTACAGCGTGCAAAAAATGGAGTTTTTACGATATAATAGTCCATGAAAAATGCATGTTTAACGAAGTTTCAGGTTATTATTTAATTAAAATTTTACTGGTTAACTGATTGCTTTAGTACTTTACATTTGACAGTTCGCTTTCAGTAACTATATGCTGCGCTTTCCGCCTTTCGGTAATTTTACTGAAAGCGTGCGCTTTCTGTAAATCTAATTAGCGGAAAATATTTGAAGTAAACAATGATTGACCTTAATGTGTAGATGATCTTAAAGATAGGAATTTTTGTTGCAACGAGTTTTGGCAGAATTATGGCCTTGTCTGTTTTTTCCAACATAGAATATGTACTTACACAATTGTGTGTTTTGCAACTCCTCGTTCACTAAAGAGTTACATGTATGGTCCTTTTTCTGTTTGGATGCTTAAAGCATCATATGTAAAACTGAGCATTGCAAAAGAATAATACATGTATTTATATGTGTATGATGTTTTGATTATAACATTGGTTATTTTCCTCATATTAGTCGGGGCTTTTCATGAGGAAATTGGGAAGAGGCCCTAGCCTTTCTATTTGGGAATTTTATGAGCGATAACTGCTCATTTTGGGAAGACCGTGTTTTTAAAAGTTTTTGAAACAGGGTCTTTTTCATTGTGCAGAAGTATTAAAAGAAACATTGTGATGCATTCTTAATCATATTAGAGCTCATTGCTTTCAATTTGGGAGATGCCCAATATGTCTAATTTAAAAAAAAAACTTAATTTCAATTGGGAAGGGGCCAAATATCGGCCCCTGTTACACATGTATATAAGGGTGAAAAGCCCTGTTAGTTATTTTCGCAATGAACCAGTGTTTTTTTCACCTATAGGGGAATGCTGGCAGGGCCCGTCCAAAGGGGAAAAAAGCGTTGTTTTTTAGGAAAAGGGGAAAATTTACAATTCTCACTTTTATATTTTATGATACGTATGATATGAAAACCCATGTAAGTATGAATGTTGACAAAAGGGATCAAATTTTTTTTTTCCCCTTCCGGTTTCACCGGAGGGGACTTATGGTTTGCGCTCCGTCCGTTAGTCTGTCAGTCTGTCTGTCACACTTTTCTGGATCCTGCAATAACTTTAAAAGTTCTTCATATTTTTTCATAAAACTTGAAACATGGACAGATGGCAATATGGAGATTATGCACGTCATTTCATTGTGTTCCTATGTCAAATATTCTGGTTGCTATGGCAACAAATATATAAAACAATAAAAAAATCTACCGGTTTCACAGGAGGGGACTTATGGTTTGCGCTCTGTCCGTCAGTCTGTCTGTCACACTTTTCACATATGGCTCCCGCCATACATCGGTCTGTGGCTATCCAGGCAAGACGTTGACGGAAACGGGCTATATGCTGTCAGTCGGTCGACGTAAGACCATCTGGCGTCCGCCATACGTCGGTCTTTGCCCGAGGACGTTGATCACGGAGCTTTGGCTCTGCATTGATCGACGTCGGACCATATGGCATCCGCCATACTTCGATCTTTACCAGGTGACGTCAACGGTCATTTTATGACCGGTCCGTTCACCGGGTACCGGTTACCGACCAGTTGACCCGTCCGGATACCGGTCATTCTATGACCGGTCCGGTCACCAGGCACCGGTCATCGGTCATTGACCGGTAAGGTCAACGGTCATTCGATGACCGGTCCGGTCAACGGTCATTGACCGGTCCAGTCACCGGTCATTGACCGGTCCGGTCACCGGTCATTCGATGATCGGTCCAGTCACCGGTCATTCGATGACCGGTTTGGGCACCGGTCACCGGTCATTGACCGGTCTGGTCACCGGTTATTCGATGACCGTTCCGGTCACCGGTCATTCGATGACTGGTCCGGTCACCGGTCATTGAACGGTCCGGTCACCGGTCATGCTATGACCGATCTGGTCACCGGTCATTCGATGACCGGTCCAGGCACCGGTCCTTGACCGGTCCGTTCACCGGTCATGCTATGACCGGTCCGGTCACCGGTAATTGACCGGTTCGGTCACCGGTCATTGACCGGTCCGCTCACCACTCATTCTATGACCGGTCCGGTCCGGGTACCGGTCACCGTAGATGTTGACACGACTTTGTCAGTGCTCCACAACGGTAGGTGCAGTCTTTGACCGGTCCGGTCACCGGTCATTCTATGACCGGTCAGGTCACCGGTCATTGACCGGTCCGGTCACCGGTCATTCTATGACCAGTCCGGTCACCGGGTACTGGGCGCCGGTCTTTGACCAGTCCGGACACCGGTCATTCTATGACCTGTCCAGTCACCGGTAAGTCTATAACCGGTCCGGTCACCGGTCAGCTTATGACCGGTCCGGTCACCGATAATTCCGGTTTGCCTGGCCATATCACTGGTCATGCAACCCCTGTCTTGAGGGAGGGAGGCGCTGCACGGGTAGGGTTGGCACCAATCGACCACCCCCGGTTTTAACCGGTGGTTTTTACCGGTTAAAACCGCCCTGGTCAATACTCCCGAAGTGGTCATTATTGGTCAATACTGGTCGATTGAACTTTACCCCCAATTTTGATTAATATTCCATGCTAAATTAAACAAAATTGATAATATAAATTAAACAGAGGTCACATGTTGCCAATAATGTTTTCAGCTATTAATACCCACTATTTTATACCTGTTCATGCAATTTGTAGGTCTAATTTTGCAAATTAGTCAAAGTTGGTCAATTGGATTTTTCTGGTCGATTGAACTTTTTTTTCAATTCTAATGAATGTTCAGATAATTCTTGATTCAACAAGATTAACAATATGACACACCAATGATGTGCATTATCAAAAGTATATTCAATGTTTTTGAGATCAAAAAAGTTTATACGCATATGAACATGTCATCATCATCACATCATACTAATTATTCATACAGGCATTGTCAAAATGTGTGTTGTTGAACTGTCACACCTTACTTGTCATGTATTCTTGCCTAGATTTCTTTAAATTCTTTTAAAACAAAATAGTGAAAAAATATGTTATTTTCCATTGATAAAAAAAAAATATATATTATATTAAAAGATAAAAATAATTGAAAAGAAGAGTCTAGAGTAGATCCACAATTGGAAAACATTATTTGTTAGCAAAATCAAAAACTTTGATTGCTTATTCATTTGAAGACCAATTAAACTTTTAAATATGAAAGGAAAACAAACACTTAATACTCTGAAAGGAGACAAGCTTGAAGTAACTATATAAATTCATAGCAAGTTATCTACTTTTGATTGAGTGATATGAAATAGCCTAAGGGCAGATTTGCTTCATGGTCAATATCAGAGACATAACACTGCATGCATTTTATTACCAATTAAGATTAGGGGCCAGATTTATAACCCTAGAAAACACAAGAGTTCTGTTTGTCCATCTGCTTATCAAATAGATATATCAATAGATCAGTGAAATACTATGGTAACTACAATAGTAATAATACTTAGGTAACAGATGTGATACACTGAGATAAAGATATTGCCTAAGTCCTTATATATTTGAGGCCGTTTCCATAAATAATAAAAAAGTAATTTTTTAAAGCTTCAAAGACTTTTTTTTACAATAAATAACTAAAAAAAAAAGTTTATCAATTACAGAATAATGATTGATTTCTATATAGAATAGCTTAAAGTCTTCCTTTGTGATGTTTAAATGCTATAATTTTCAATCGACCAGTATTGACCAGTAATGACCTGTAATGACCAGTATTGACCGGTTTAAACCGGGTATTGACCGCCGGCCCGGTCAATACTCAATTGACCGGTCAATATGCCAACCCTGCATGTTTGTTGATTTCCCTTTTCGAACGATACTCTTCTAAATTGTTTTACTTTGCGAGTAGACTGAACTCCATTGAATTTGCAAACACTGGTTTCCGTGACACTAACTCACTGTGCACATTTGTAAACAAAATATGTGTTGCTTGTATCTAAAACGTAGTCTTTATCGTTGACAAACATATTTCATTATTCCAATCTAATTACATGATGTAAGTCGTTTATTCGATTGATTTTTGTCATTTCGATCATGTTAATGTTCGCTTCACTACGGCGCCATTTGCAAACAAATCAGCAAATTCGTAGAATTGATATCCCCCGCAACATATATTTTGTTNTGACTGGAAATAGGAAAATGGTTTCCGGATGATAACTCAAGAACGCTTACGCCTGGGATCATGAAACTTCATAGGGACATTGATCATGACTGGCAGATGACCCCTATTGATTTTCAGGTCACTAGGTCAAAGGTCAAGTTCATGGTGACTCAACACAGTAAAATGGTTTCCGTACACCACCACCACCACCACCACCCACCACCACCACCACCGTTCACAGAAACAAAAAACGTATTTACACAATGGCTGCCACTACAACTGACAGCCCATATGGGTGGGGGGCATGCATGTTTTACAAACAAACTTTTTTTGTGTCAGTTATTAGATGGAAAAAATCAGCAAAACTGCAACAACACACCTTAAACGGTGAACACATTATACTGCGCAAAATGAGATACATTTATTGGAGAGAATATATTTGTAATTGAAAGTAGTTTAACGTTTTGACGGTTTAATTATTTAAGATTCAAATTACTTGTTTGCTTGTTTTTGTTTCAAATCGAAAATAGGGTTATTGACTATTCTCGATATCGGGATGACGTCACAAAAGGGGCGATTCCTTAGCGACGGCGAAAACAATGCCCTAGTTACGATCGATTGACTACGCTGATGGAGCTTCCTCTGCTGACATTTCATCAATTGCATTCCTATTGGGAAGTTGATAGATAATTACATGTGTTGTTATTGGCCTTTAAACTGTCTTTTGACTATTATGAAGGGTAAGATTGCACTTCGAAAGCCCGATATGACCAGAAAATAAAACTAATTGGACTTAATGAATGTCCGTAAAAATTGCAAGCTGGATGTTGGAAAAACGACCCGACCAAGTGGCCGATGATCGAGTACGGCGACATTTATTACTTTCTCATTGAATATAAGAGAATGTAATACAAATAATTGAGACCTGATCTATTGCAGTAGACGAACGAAAATCTCAAGCACAGAGTTAATTAGGGTTTCAGTAAGGGATTTCTTCGCAAGTGCGTGCTATTAACATCTACCGCGAGGAGGTCGCATTACATTCCGACGAAATTTGAAAACACCGCACTTGTTTAACTATAATACAAGCATTTAACGAATTTTTGCTGTCAACTTCAAGAAAACAAGCACCTGTAAGTATGTAACGAAGCAAATTGCGTTTCATCGTTACATTACACGAAATTATCAGAACGTCCGGTAAATACTGTTCATTATATATCTTACAGGGGTATTTAATATATGATTTATTTGGAGTATTTCGACATTTTGATTTCGAAATCTGGTATCAATTTGCAATGTTCATGAGCTTTTGAATGGTGTTTTGTAAGCGATTGTTGCTTGACTTTTCAAATCGAAAGTAGGACAACCTACATGAACATGTATTGAATAGACACTATAAGTTTATTTAGATTATCGCAAAATCGCATCACACAATAAAACATGACGCATTAGCAAACCCTTACATAACATCGTTACGCTCAGTTAATTCAATCACAATACTAAATGTGCCTCGTTCTGTGAAAATGGGGTTTTTACGCATCTGCGTAAAGTGTCGTCCCAGATTAGCCTGTGCAGTCCGCACATATGCTAATCAGGGACGACACTATCCGCTTATATTGCATTTTTCGTTATTAGGACGACTCGAGTCTTGACCGAAATACAGTTTAGGCGGAAAGTTAAGTCACGGATTAGCCTGTGCGCACTACACAGGCTAATCTCAGGATACACTCTGCGCACATGTATTTAACCCCGTTTTCACAGAGCGCGACTCAAATATATTACTTGAACGTTTGACCGAACAGTAAGGCCATCATCAAGTCGACATCGGTCCAATACGGGCATGCTGGCATGGTCGCTATCAAATGTTCACATAACGTAACATAACCATATAAATTACTTGTGACATGCAAGCTGTGATATAGCGTGCCATGCATAAAGCAGAGGAGAATAATACTAACTCAAACTATATAGTTACGTTTTTTATTTAAATTTTATGTAAAATGCATAACTGTTTTCGGTCTCGAATGTTCAGTTGTACAGATGACATGATCAATACACGGTGTTTTTTTTTTGTAAGGAAATGACGACCAACTGGCATTATTCAGACTCCTTCGCAGACACGAACCTTAAGATGCTTGAGAACGTGGCTCTTTGTGACGTCACATTAGTGGCCGGAAATGAGCAGAAGCAGATCAAATGTCACAAGTTCATTCTCGCCAGCCGAAGTCCAGTCTTCTATGCCATGTTCTGTGGTGCACTTTCTGAATCCAAAGATGTCATCTGCGTTCCGGATATTGAGCCATCTGCACTTGAGAATGTATTACGGTTGGTATAATATCACGGTTGTGATTGAAGGACGAGCCTTGAAAAGGTTAAATATAAAAAAATACAATTTAAAACACTCATGTGAAACTAAATATAGGACTAATTATGTGATCAATTCCATATTGGGATGCTTTAAGAGACGAAAACTAATGACTAATTAAACTTTGGGCATACTTATATGGTATAACAATTTTCTTTGAAACGTGCTAAAATTACCTGGAAATTTAAAATCAGAATGCCTGCACTGACTTTATTGCATCGTTATGCAAAACGAATATGTTTTCTTCCAGGTATATGTACAGCGGCCAGGTCGAAATAAAAGCTTACACAGTTCTCGGTCTGCTGTACGCTGCTAAGAAATACGATATTCCTGGGGTGGAATCCCAATGCAAGTCATTCCTGAATGACAACATTGACGCCGAAAACGTTTGCACAATTCTCGACCAGGCAATAGTGTTTGACGATGAAGATCTGAAAGCTAAAAGTTTGGATTTTATTATTGACCAATCCGAGGTTGTTTTGAAATCAGATGCTTTTGTTCAAATGTCAAAGTCTGGATTGCAAGAAGTGCTTAAACTAGAAACGTTCAGCGCCAGTGAGTGTGAAATATATGTTGGATGTAAACGATGGGCTGCTCAGAGATGTATAGACGCGGGGAAAGAGGAAACAGATGAACATATAAGACAGGAGTTGGGGGACGAACTGATAAGCCTGATAAGATTTCCGACCATGACGTTTGAAGATTTCACGAATCATGTTGCTTCTCAAAACGTTCTCAACAAAGATGAAATGCTCAGCGTTTATCGTAGTATCGGAAAACAGGAAAATATGTCACAATTTATTAACAAACCCCGTCTGGTTGCGACGATTACATGTTTGTTTGTAAGGTGTGAACGTGTTTCTAGCTCTTGGACATATGTGGATGGGAAACAAGATGGCCTCAGTTTTACAGTGTCAGAAGACTGTGAACTGAGTGCAGTGGATATGTTTTTGCCAGTTTCTGAAGGTTCAGTGACTGGTGTACTAGAGATCCTTGAGGGCACCACAGTCGTTCATACTCAGAATGTTACGTTGCATTACAATAAAGGTATAAGGCATTTGCTCGTTAATTTAAATAAGCGTCTTCCTCTTAAATCCGTGAACGAATATTCTATAAGACAAAGAATGAAAGGTACAAGTGTGTTTAAATGTGGCTCAACCAATACCAATATTACGATGGAAGGTGTGACTATGACGCTCAGTAATTTAAAGGTTGGATCAAGTGATAACTGTACTACCGTTACAATTGGACAGTTTTATGGATTCGAACTTTTGATCAACACAAATACATAACACATGTATTACATAATGATACCACATTCTATTTTTAAAATATCCACTAATTGGACATTTTTTTATTGTCAATTGCACTGATAGCAATGAATATTGTTTTGAACTTAGATGTTCTTTGTAAATGGAATCGACTGCAATCGTTAATTTGCGCAAGTATAGAAACTTTATGATTATAACAATCCTAACACGGCCGTGTGTGTATTAGAAGTAATTCTACCACCCCCCCCACAACATTTTTTTTGCTAATATTTAGTCATAGTAGAGACATAGTGGATTATGTGTGTTGTTGGCGATGATGTCTATTAACATAATGTAATATGTGTTAAACGATGTAATCCGTTTTGTGTAAATACATAATTTCTCAGTTGTACGTTTACATGTACATTCAAACCAATCTGTATTGGATAAAATAATGTATATATATTGGTAACATCGCGTGCTTTGGATTACACCGATATAATTGTACCATTGATAGCACTTGATTTCCATAACCTTTATCGTAGATGTATTTAAACACAGTTCACATGATTTTGCTTACGACACGACGGTCGTTATTTTTTTTGCAGTGTTGGATTTTATTCATGTTAGTTTTAAGAACGACGTTTAACGTTGTCTGGACATTTCATGCACCTTTTAAACTGATTGAATAAATGTGATATTACTGCGCATATATTCATCAATAATACTATACTAGTTTGCAAGAAATATCTTTTAAATGGAGGGAAAGAAATGCGATGGTTGCGCTGGCGTACCGATATCAGTTTTCTTGAGCTCCTTTTGTGATTGTATTTTTTTAAATAATTATGATTCTATGACGAAATCATAAGCCTCGTCTGTTTAAGCCACACGATATGTTTTTTTTGCCCCAGTGGAGTGAGAAGCATTATCATTGTACTTGTTCGTACGTCCGTTGTTGTGTACCTACGTCCCGAAGCTTGTGTTATAATTTATAATTATAATTTCCTCTTAACTGCTGCGTGGATATCGTCAAACTTTGACAGTTGAATGACGTTAAATCGTATATGATAGTCTAAAAAGGAATTTCGACTAGCTTTGGCTGGATTATGGCTCTTTGTTTGTCCGTTGACTAATATATAGTAGATGTGTATGTGTCCAAACATGTTTTGTTGGGGGCATCCGTACCTGTGACACAATTCGAGTACTGATGAGATTTCATATTCTGAATTGTAACTGCAATCGAACGAAATATATCCGCTGTCTCCATAGGACCAAACTATACATAACATGCGACAAATGATGAACGAATCAATCAGCAGTTCAACATATGTAACTGTTGTGATGAAAGTGTGATATGAATATTAAGGTTATATTAAAATAGTTAATTATATGTGTAATTAAGATTGTCTTTGTTATGTGTGAATCACACTGACCAAAGTGCATATTTTATATACGTTATGAAGCGCTTTTGTATTTGCCTTTATTTTGACTTTTATTTTAACAGGGGTCTACCAGTCCATAGCCGAATATGTACAGTTAACAACACAGTGTGCAAAATTGGTTTCACATATTAAAATGTTATTTAAAATGTCATGCGATCGTTTTGATGTCATTGCAATCACATGTTGCACTATTTGCCTAGAATGACATACTTTCATAACCGATATATAAAAATTGGAAATGCACACCTGTCAGTATGTGTACATTTTTTAACAAAACGCCCTCTTAGTGAATGAAGGTGCCATATTAGTTTTAACGTGTTTGAGAAAAACACGTGCACATGTGTTAACAAGCTACTTGTATAGCTACTGAATTCAAATTTTACGTGTTTTCAATTAAATGCATATATTTATAGGCTCTGGAAATAAGTGAGTAATAATTACCTACATTAATTACTTTTAGTTAAGAAAATTTATCTTATTGTACTTTAAAGCACTTTAGACACTATTTGTATTTGAGAGAAATTACTTACTTTGTGTCAAATGGCACTTTTTTGGCTCTAACAACCAACACAAATATTTCCAGGAGTATGGTACCATGTCGCAAAAGGAACCCATTTGCTCTCAATTGTTTTCTCTAAATATCAATTCTTCAGTGGACAAAGGTTCCATTTGACATATTTGTATCTTTTATCGCACACTATTTTTTTCATCTAATTATCAATAGTATGTTGGAAAAGGTACCATATGACATTTTTTTCCATCACTAGATCCCTATAAAAAGGAATTGTGTGTTACTTTGCACTTTATACACGATGAACTCATTCTTCACCAACAAGGTGCCATTGGTCATTTGTGTTTTGTGTAACCTCGTAAACCATCAAAACAATGGAGATAATATACATGTATGTGTAATCTTACAATACGATACTTTTCATTCATAGAACAACACTACTTTTAATACAGTTTAGCCAGTATTGCATTTTACTATTGTGAATAACAATCTGAATATTAAATAGGCAAATAGGTTACTATAATTTTGTATTCTTGAACAGTATCACATGAATTTTTATATTATGTCCGTGTATAACGTTATAAGCAGCTAAACTTACAGTTACTTCATCGGAACGTATATAATGATTAGGTGTAAGAATTGTGAAAAATTACACCGCTTATGCAATTTGTATAATGTCGTTGTGTTACTACTGTATATATACATATTGAAAACTGTATAATAATTTAATTATTATAAACATGTTACACACAAACTATACATGTATATATTTCTTAAACGTGGTAAATGCATTAAAAAAAAGATGGATGTAATGTTTGTATTATGTGCCGGAGTATTTACATTACACATAAACGAATCGTCTTTGCCATTGTATAGTTTCAAATGCTTTACACTGTACCTTTAAGAAACAACACACACGTTTGTCTAACATTTATGAATGTATATTTTATTTACATCAATTCCAACAAATACAACATACATGGCTTGCAAGAAACGTGTACATTTATCAAAATCAGGTTTCTTTCTCAGCATCTGCACAGAGTGAATTTTGTCTTTAAGATTTTTCATAGATTTTGATTTTTAAGTACATGTATGTTTAGCTTACGCTTATAAACGCCGTATTAAACCCGATTTAGTTACATCTTTTAAGTCCCAATTTGAAAGCCTATATTGGTCCCCCAATCAAGCCATAATGGACTATACGCAACGCGTTCATGTACACTGTCACAATAGTAAAATAAAGTACTTAAATGCTTAATTTCCAATTATAAATAAATAAACAATGCGAATTATGGAAAAAACAGTTCGACTAAAAAAAGCAAAAAGAGATGATTCGGAAAATATTATTTCGGAACAGATAGGCACAAACATAAAAGAGATAAATTTGACAAAATTCTATAAATTTGTAAAAATAAAGGCCCAACAATAATNTTTTTTTTTTTTTTTTAATTGGGGAACACGGGAAGAGTGACGAAGAGACAAGTATTAATAACGACATTTTTTTTCAATTTAAAATTAGTGCGACAGAGAAAAAATATTAGTATAAATCGTGACTACATGGCACACTTAAGCAGAAATTATATCGGTAATTATAAAACTAACTCTCTAATACTTGAAATCGTCATTGTAAAGTTATGGTTGAAAAGTCAGGATGCATTTGTTTTTAACTCAATCACGTCGTTTCCAGAATATGCAACAATCATCTTGCTCGCGTCTTCATTGACGTAGATTGCACCAAGGTAGGATATATCAAGTGTTATGGTATTGAGAACTTTCTTGCGTCCGTGTCATCTTGACTGACAGAATTGTCACCTAAGACAAACACATGTCAGTGGCTCCCACGCGTAAGTCATTTATGTAATTAGACGTTGTAATAGCAGGATCTTGGAGCGTGGCTGTGACCACTCTATCCCTGGTCAGTGTTAGGAGATTGCCATTGACCCTATCATTCAAATTATATAATAATAAAATAGGGCTCACCCCAACACCTACAACTTATTATGTACGCAATGAATTGACATTAAAAAAAATATTAAAATTGCTTATCGCCTAGAAATAATTTAAAAACAAGATTACATCCGATGTATTTAATTTGCCCTCCCAATCTGTATTTTTTTAAACAAAACAAGCTTAATATTTTTTTATCCAATTTACATCACTCACTAGCTTGCAATATGTAGACAAATATCACTCAATTTAGCTCATTCAAATAATTTAATTTTCATAATAAGTAGCTTAATCATTTTTTAAATTAACATCACAAACTAATTCGCAATTTTAAGATTAAGCTTTGTTAAAATCATAAATACACATTTATTGCCACAATCACTAGCAACATCATTCAAACAACTTTCACTGGGGAGGAGTAATTTTAAACAACTTTAGATTATGAATATACTATTTTCCATGTGTAGGCAATCTTCGCTAATACGTGTGTGTGTGTGTGGAAGGGGGGGGGGGTGAGGTGAAATGATGCAATCTTATACTAACTTAACGGATATTATGACGCAAAGCATATTTAAGTTTCAAGAGAAATATTTAACAAATTAAAAAATAACACTACAATAAAGTATACATCTTATTCTAAAACAAGATGCTGCGTTCAATTACACATGTAACGCATATTCAACTAACGGAAGCCTTGTCGGTATTGATTTATTGGCATATTTGTATAAGTCCAAAAGTAGGTCAATGTCTAGATCAAAATGAGGTCAGGTGATGTGTTTATACAAAGACATCATTCGTGCAAGTATCACATATTTGTAGGGAACACTATGGATGTTGGATTCCGAGTAAAAGAGAAACTATTTATATAAAAAACAGCCAATACGTTCATAAACATAGATATGTTTTTATACCAGTGATTGCTATTTAACTGTTTATTTCAACGTTCTATTGAAATGTGTTGTTATTTTGGCTTGTTACTAGTAAATAAGATTATGGTGGTGGATAATACGATCGCCACTTTGTCCATCCGTCCGTCATGACGTCATGTTGAAACATAATTTCAAGTAATTGCTTTTTTAAAGTGTGCGAAATATACTGAAAAAGGTGATTTATATTGTTATGCATGGTTGAAAGGCCACGATGATAGTGTTTCCTGTATACACATTTTGCAAAGAAAAAAATGAAATTGTTCAACATGAATGTATTCCTTTCACGTTAAATTTAATTAATACAAAGATTCGTTTACATGTCTTACTTGATAAAACGGTTTATGTCGAGTTCTGGTGTCTATTTATCGACGTGTTTACTCATGTTTTATGTAGAAAGTAAAGAGACAAATTTGGTCTAAAACCATGATTACTTTGATAAGTTACGATGGCTCCATTTTTAGTTGTTCGCAAGAACAACTAAAGTTACTGTGGTGTTTTGAAAATCGTTGTTCAGTTAACTACGATTCACCAAATCACACTCAACCCGCATACGCGCCGAGAAATAGTTCGCGGTGCGGAAGAGTATCATTTACATAACATTTTCCATAATGAACATAGTTCAATGCGTGTTACGTTCCCTTAAAGGTCACAGGAACATGTCAGCCAAAAGATGCATTCGCGAAGACGCAGCGGAACTTCACTGTTAATGAACTCTGAAATACACACATACATGCGCGCAGCACAGCAGCTGAGGCTATTAATTAGCAACTTTGATAACAGCCGATTCCTTATCAGATCAACGGGAGAAAAACGGAAAAACCCAATACCTTTTTACTAAGTGATCAATAGAACAATATTTCATTATGTAAAGCAAAAAAAAAAAAATGAAAAATGTGTTATTTTAATATGCATATAAATTCCATTTCATCATTGTTTCATAATGATAAGAAATACGCTGTTAATTGAGAAAAATCGTAACCATCTG